>CACVKI010137007.1:0-78027 GCA_902732785.1 Trichogramma evanescens | reverse complement strand
ATATATACGTATTCGAACAGTTTCTGTAACACCGATTTTTTGAGTGTAACGGTCGCAGCAGTCGGTATGTCGACACAGCCACACTAAATGACTTTCGGTATGTGCTGCGATTTTGCTCTCGAGCGTCTCGTACTCGTGCCGTATCGGCTACTCCGAAATCGGAGCGCGAGACCCAACGCCTTTCGAGTGTATGCCTTACGCCTATCGAGTTTGGTAAATGCTCTTGTCATCAGTGCGCGCTGAGCTCCGACTGCCGACATCGGAGAAAAACACACTCTCGCCATCTGCGTATAGTATGCTCGCGCAGTAGCAGTAGCAGTAGACACGCGCGCGCGTTCACACAGATATATAGGTATACAGTTAGGCAGCAGCGTTGCCTTATATGGCAACAGCAGCAGTTATACTCACGCGCGCTATTCGAGTGAACGGACCGTTGCCGTTTTGACTACACCAACAGATACTTTGAAAAATGTCGATAATGGAGAAGTTCAAAAATAATACGCAGAGCTGAGTCTGCCATCTTAATTAAAATAATGTCTGCAAAATAACTTATTTACGTCATTGAAAAAATATACTTTATTACTCTTATCAAATTTTTTGAGCCTCGATTAAAAAATGCAGAACATCAATCGTAATTGCAAACTTTTTGACAATTAATTTCAATTTATGAATCTTAATTTATTATTATTTATTAAATTCATACAAATCTTTAATTTATTTTATGAGTAATTTGGAGTAATTATAATTTATTCACGAAGCACATTATGTATTTTTCATCGGTTAAAATGCGCTAAACGCGTTACTTTTAGATTTTAAGATATTTGGAAATTATAATTTATCGTGTAAAATATGATACTTGAAAAGCACATTTTAACAATTTTTTAATTTTCAGTTTTAAAATCCTCAAATGATTACGTTTCGATTCAAGATGTTACAAAATTGAATGATTTTACAACAATTTCTGACGACAGATGTGATTTGCCCTCTGAAAGATATGACGATGAGACGACAAATGAACGAAGTGAAACAACTTCCCAGTTTCTCGCTTGCAGTGAGTATAGTTTATTATCAAATTCAAATGAGAGTGAAAAATAGTTTTCGCGAGATGCGAAAAACTCAATTGCGATGTATATGAGGAAGTGGGCGCCGCAGCTCTCTCTGCCATACTTGCCAGAGGGAGCGCGAAGCGCCCTCCTCAATGTAAAATTTACATTATTATCAACAAAATTATATGAAAAAATTAATATTTTATTCACCTGCATATAAAATATTTCTAAAAAATGCATAAATTATTTTGTTGTTTTATTTTTGTCTCAGCAGTAAGATTTTGCTTTCGTATTACAGGTATTGATGATAACGCAAACGTGACAAATCACAAAGCTGTAGCAGACGATCCGTCTTTGAAATTACCTGTAGAAAGGTTGGAAAAATCGGCGAGAATTCAGAGAGGTCCATATCGACCAAATTTAGAAGTATTCCCAACTCGAATAATAGGCAAATTACAAAATGCAAGAAATCGATCATTTTCAACAGATTGGTATAAGGATTTTAATTGGTTAGAGTACAGTCCAGTGAAAGATGCAGCTTTTTGTTTTCCATGTAGATGCTTTGCCATAAACAGTAGTATTACACAAGGACAGAATGAAGACGCATTTACTGAAAAGGGGTTTACATCTTGGAATAAAGCTACCTACCGGTTTAAACTTCACCAGCAATCAAAGTGTCACGCGTCAAGTTTAGTTGCTTGGCAGAATTTCAATCCCGAAAAAGCAGTCGATCTTTTAATAAATGAAAAAAAAAAGGCTGAAGTAAAAATGAGAGAAGATCAGAGACTTAAAAACATAGAATATATGAAAAAATTGATCGACATTATCATTATTTTAGCAAAAGGTGGAAAACCTTTACGCGGTCATAACGAGAAGGAAGAAAGTTGTGAAAAGGGATTATTTCTTGAAATAGTACAACTTCTTAAAAAATATGATCGTGACTTTGAATCATATATAAATTCGGCTCCGAAAAATTGCACGTACTTGAGTAATTATATCCAAAATGATATTTTGCTCTCCATTAAAAATGTTATTTTAAGAAATATTCGAAATGAACTCAGTGGACAACCATTCTCTATTATCGCTGATGAAACTTCAGATGTAAGTCATCACGAACAAATAGCCATCGTTTTGAGATACGTTCCGATTGGAAGAATTTTACCGATTGAACGATTTATAGCCTTAAAACGCTTGAAGTCAACGGACGCAGAAACAATTTTTGGAACGATTAATAGTACGATTCAAGATCTAGGTGCTTCATGGGACAATGCCATTGCTGTCTGCTTTGACGGGGCTTCAACTATGTCGGGACAGTCCACCGGTGTACAAACCAGATGTAAGGAGATGAACGCGTCAATTATGTACGTACACTGCCACGCTCACTGTCTTAATTTGTCACTTGTGGCTGCTTGTTCGAATCGTCTCGAAAACCCCAAGATTCTCGATTTTTTCGGTGTTATTCAGTTAATTTATAATTTCATCGAAGGCAGTCCAAAAAGGCATGCTGTGTTCGAAGATATCGTTAAATTAACCGATATAAAACTGAAAACTTTAAAGTCTTTATCTCAGACACGTTGGGCTTGTCGTGCTGAAGCTGTCGCAGTTATCCAAGTGCAATTAAAAGCTATTATTCAAGCGATTGAGAAGGTGGTAAGCGAAGCGACTGATCCGATAATTAGAGCAAAAGGCAATGGAATTTTGTATCAAATTCAATCATTTGATTTCATTGTTGGCTTAGAAATTATGCATCCAATTCTTCAGCTGGTTGTTAGAGTTTCGAAAACCCTGCAATCACCCGAGCTAGATCTTTGCCAGGCAGTTGAAGAAATTACAAGTTTAGTACTTGCTCTACAGGAATTGAGAATAGATGAATCCATTTTTGATAATTTATATAGCAGGATAGAAAATACACTTAATGATTTAGAAATTCAAATACCCGTTCCAAGAAAACGAAAAGTTCCTGCAAAAATAGATTCAAATCCTTGTAATGAATACCAGTTTAAGAGCACAAAAGAAGAAACCAGAAAATCGGTATTTTATCCAGTTCTAGATCATTTAGTACAATCTATAAATGAAAAATTTGATCAAGAAACAAAATCAGTAATTTACTTTATGGGAAAATTACTGAAATTGGACTTGAATTTTGACCAGGAAAACGATGCACACTCTACAACCAAAAAATTTGGCATCGATAATGCTGAACTTCAAGCAGAAGTAAGATTACTTAGAACGAAAAAAGATGCAGAATCATTTCCATGCACAGTAATTGAATGGCTTAATTGGTTATCTGTACAAAATCGAAAACTTTGTTACCCCGCTTTTTATAAATTAGTATCAACGTTTGCGTCAATTCCTGTCACGAGTTGTACTTGTGAGCGTAGTTTTTCTAAACTTAGCATCATAAAATCAAAGCTACGCTCGACAATGTTACAAGATCGCTTGGAAAATTTAATGGTTCCATTTATTGAACAAGACTTGGCTGTAAATATTAATCCTATTCATGTAATTGAAGAATTTAAAAAAATTGTTCCTTTTGATAGACGCATGGTATTGTAAAATAAATTATATTTTTATCAAATTTGTCATTTTATTTAAGTATCTCTTTTTTGTACCCCCGTTACTAAACTTACATTACTTATAATTATCAATAAAAATTAATAAATTTTGTACTCATCAAAGTTTAAAAAAAATATATACATGCTGGGTAGAAAATTTGAAATTGGCACCCACACTAGTTGAACCCTGGCCACGCTAATGATGACAAACGAATGAGCCGTGCGCGGATCACCAAAATTCACAGCGGGTAGTTGGGTCAGATTTCGCGCTGGATCATGGCTTTGTGCTCGTTAATTGCAACGAAAGCCCATTTGGACACGAGCATTATGTGCATTTGCGTTTCTGACCAAATTGATGTATTGAAATAAGCTTATCTTATTTTATCGTTATTGATGTCCCATAATATTTTAAGGAATTCGCAAAAAAAACAAAGCTTCCTTATTTCTCTCTCATTCGTTGCTGCAGGCGATCTCGAATTCATCGGCATGATTAATCGATAGCATTCACGAACGGCGAGAAGTTTCTACGTTGTCCATGTGTCACCTATAATACAGCTATACGAAATATTAGGCATCTCGAAGCCCTTTACCCGAATAAATCATGAGTCAAGTTTTTTATCAATTGTATTATTCACTACGAGCTATATATGAAGCTAATAAAGTGTCACGCGAGCCACGTCGAAATTTTTATAAGAACTTATAAGTTTAGGCCTCTCTGAAAATTCTAAAAAATGCCGGCATGATCTCTTATTAATTCTGAACCCATTTTTACGCATAACTTATTTTCGTAAAGTTTTCTTTTTAAGATTAGATTCATTCAAACTCCAGACGTGATTTCTTTTGTCGATTTAACATCGAAAAGGGTCCAATCGGGTAGATATTGGATAACGATAACGCAGTACGCACCTCCCTAGCTCGAGAGAACGAGAGACAAAAAAGGGAAAACGGTAGTGGCATATTCCAAGGTGCTCATTATTTCGAGCAGCGGCACAATTTTCTATCGCGCCTCGCGCTTAAATTGGTCTCTCCTCGGAGCTCGCAGTGCGTGGCGGAGAATTAATAATGGGCCGAGCTGGAGTTGCGGCGGTGGCGGGCGTACACTGCACTGCACTCGATTTCACTCGGACACTTTTGCAACGATTACGCCTAACGCAGTGCGCCTAAACGCGCCGCAGCGACGATATCGGGGATATTCGATTAGAAAGCCCGAAGTCGTCGGAGGCGGCCTTGGAATAGCTTCACGCGCGCACTCGCAGCTCGATGCGACCAAAAGCGATATCTCGGGCGCGCGCGTGTGTGCGGTAGCTTCTTCGTGCCGAGCGAGCAGCGCATAGGAACGCGCATACCTGCCACGAGCTCGTATCGCTTGATTAGCGCGTTTTCTTTTGTAAAGCACACTTACGTACCTGTCCCGGCCGAGAGCGAGGAACGCGCCAAGATTTCGCAACTCGAGAAAGGCAGCGTCAATTTTATATAGCGAGGAGGACTCGAGCCGGAGCAAACATACGCGCGTGTACACAACGAGTCGGTGCGCAAAAATTTTCATGCTCGCGTATACTCGCCTGTCGGCGATGACCGAATGAAACAAACTCGACGAGAGCGAAAAAAATAAGAGATCGATAAACGCGCGTGTGTGCGCGCGCGCGCGAACATGGCCGAATTTTTGACGAGAGGACGCTTCCGTGCTTTAAATTTTCGAGAGTGCTCGAGGCGCGCGAACAAAAAACAAATTAAAGATAAGCCACGCGGCGTCGAGAAATCGCAGCGATCGTTTCGATCTCGATCGATTTTACGTATATACCGCAGGAGTTCGCGCAAGTAACATTTAGAGTATCGAGGAAAATTTCTCGAGGAAACCTCCTGCAGCGGTGCGTGTCGGCCGATTGCGCAATGCGTCGACTAAATCTTAAAAGTATATAGCATACGTATTTCGTAGGTTGCTCTATACCATTTATGATTTATTACACATATTTGAGATTTTTTCGTGAAGCTGCGCATCTTTCGGAAGCCGTGCAGAGTATGCGTGGCAAAGGACAGTCGAGTGACAAACTCAAGGGGAAACTCGGCGCAGTCCATTCCTGACAAAACTCTCTAATCGATCCGTAATCAAGCTAACGAGTCGAATAAATGCACTTTTACGCGCGCCAGGCCACGGAAAACTCGCCTCGCTCGCTCGCACACACACACACACACACAGGCTTCAATTATTTTTTTTTCTCCTTATATTCTTGGTCGCGCGCGGTATTGTCGAGCGCCGGGGCAAAGTAGAGAGAGACAGGTTTGATGAAATTCGAAAGTATTGGACGCACAGAAGACACACACACTGCAGGAGCCACGTGGAAATCCAGTGCAGCGCTACTAGGCGCTCGCTACGTACGCACGGGCCAGTCATCGATCAAACAAGACCAAAGTGCGCCTTAAATGACAGCTGTGCAACTCGCGGCTATAGTAGCTATCTACTAGTAGTCGCGAGTAGAAAGTTCGCGATCGGGAAAAAGAGCTCGTACACAGCTACTGCTATAAGCAATGCCGATCCCGAGTCCCCTCGTTTGCGCGAGAGGGCACGATTCGCGCCCGCGACCACGGAAGTGCATTTTCCTACTCGCGACCAGCTGATTTCCTTTTGCATATTCCATACTACTACTTTCTGCTGCTGCTGCTGGAACTGCTTGCGAATAATTTTTCGAGACTTGTTCGCTCTGTCTGCTGCTCAGGCTGGAATTTAGGAATGCAGGGCAAGAGAAGATGAATTCGATCCAGAGGGAGAGAGAAGATGAAACCCAAATGCATCCGAGTGTATCATGATGATGAATCGTAACGAATTTCAGTGAGCAAATGTAGGTGGAACTCGGTCTCTTTCTATCTGTCGGATATTAATGCAAAAAAGCCGCACGAGTGCACATCTGTTTTGCCGCGTTAATATCTCTCGCTCGCTAGAGCTCGGCCAAACATTTTTTTTCTTTCGTATTACAGACATAAACAGACGCGGGATAACGTTGCGCGCGCCGGATAGACCGGTTATGTTGGTATTTTACATATAGGCACTCGCGAGCTTACAACAAAGATCGAGCACCCGCTATCACCCTATACACGCCGTACCGACCAACAAAAGATCCCCACCCTTTAATGAGTTTCTACTCAAAGTCCATTTTTACTTTGCGCATTTTCTTTTACGCACGACGCGCCGTCTCGATCGCGCACCTATAACGATATATTCGCTTTGACCATGATTTACCTCTCGAAGCGCAACCTCACTTTCTGCGCACATATCCATCGCTCGTCTGTCCTTGAGTCTGGAATATTTTCGGGACGAGACTGAAAAGTAAGCCCTTGGGCTTATACCTAATTATACTAATGTCATGTACGCCGTAGTTACTCGTGCTCGTGAGCGACTTTGCACACGCCCAACCACTACACCATAACGTATCATTGTATATTTTTCTTCTGTGGGGAAATATATCGCGCGTGTAATTTACTTTGAATCAGTCGATTCCGAGACTTTTTCCTCGTACTTCTTTTAACTACAATGAGTGCGCTGAAACTTTTTTTTCAAACAAAAGCTACTTCTCTTGTCGCGCAACAAGTTTGTTCCTTGAAAATATAAATTTAAATGTTCTTTCGACTTTAAACCCCGTAGTTACCAGCCAATATTGTTATGGCTTATTGTCTAACTTTAATGTCTTGGCTTGACAGATAATTTTTGACGTCTCATTAAACAAAAAGCTAATGACGATTTCGCAAAACACACAACTTTTATAGTTTATTATTTCAATTATTTCTCCATGCTCGGATATTTATTTCAGTTAACATATCCATTAACACATTTTAATTTGACACAATCGTACAAAATAGCTCGAAAGCAACGTGTTAACAAATCAGTTCCTAAAGGATTACACTTTTTCGTTGACTCTTGAATCAGAATTTTAAAAAAATCGTTTGTATTTTATAATAATTTTGACAAACAGGTCTGAAAATCTCATAATATTTAAATGAATATCATATTTTTAAAGAGTGACATCAGCCTAAAAAATACCTCAAAACTGCCAAATAAATGACACGCTCGAAGATGGCAATCATAACATTCGAACGGATAATTTATGCAGCACGAGGCGTAAATTAAAAAATGTCGATCCAAGGATATCGAGCTGTGTCGAGTTGCTGCGCTGAATATCTAAGCGCAATTGAAATTGAGCCTAGCGATCAAACGACTGACTATATTTGTAATTGTGCGTCTAATAAGCATCGATCTGCGTGGCTCATGGTGGAATGCAAAGGTAAAAATAAAAGTGTGAATCAATTGTTGTCAATGACTTTGGCATATACGGCGGGTTACAATCATGAATACACGACGACGGACTTGGTGCGAAGCGAGTTTTATTGGCTTTTTCGACTCCTGCTTTATCTCGGCCGAATGCCATGCGTGTACAATTGATATTACACGAGGATATGTGTCAAAGATGATAAGACGATTAAAAAGTACTAAAATCGGTGAAATATCGGGCATCGTCGAGGTAGTTAGCATAATTACTTAATTGGTAGTTAAAAATGCAAAAGAAGCAAACACGCGCACACGTCGAAGCGAGATTACTCTATAACGAAGTTGCAGAGCGTGCCCCGAGAGTGACGAAAGCTCATCATCTTTCAGAGAGATGTTTGAAAGAGCATCAACGAGCCCGAGCCAGTGAAAAGTCGAGCGAAGCTCTTTTCGCGCTCGAGGTACGCGCCAATTTCCCAAAAATCTCGCGCGAGCTTATGCAAACGCTCGTGTCTTTCTTTATACGAGCCGGTATATAGCAACCGGTTTTTGAAATATTATCCGTACGGTTATTCTCGATTAGATAGTAATTGGGAAATGTGTGCAATCTGTCTTTAAAACTGCTTCGCGTACATATTCTCAACCCCTCCACTATCAATTCTGTCTCTCTCTCTCTCCTTCTTTTCGTCTAATTACTCGTAAATTCTCGAAGCCGGTAACGATACGCGCCCGTGCTGAAAATCCCGAGGAATTTTGCACAACGATCGCCGTTATACATGCTGTATTAAATTGATTAAACATACATAGGCTATATGTTGAGTGCAGCCTCTTTGGGAAACGAAACTCGAGCTGATGTATGGCCGGAGCGCGTCAAGTTATTTATATTAATAAACGCTCCCAAAAGTGAAATCATTGTTTGCGTATGGCCGAGTACATGCATCGTACGCGTCTATGCGTTTTATTATTTTCTTCCAGCGGCTTTTGCCGTGATATATTTACGTGGAAGCAACGGTTCTCAAAATATTTCAAATATTATAATAAAATTTCCCCGTTAACGAGACGCGCACGATGCAATGTGCGTCGAGTAGCGAGAGAGAGGTCGAGAGAGAAAAAAAGCTTTAATCGGATTGCGATAAGAACGAGCAGAAGAAATGGAAAGTTGAACTTTGCGCGAAGGCGATGAAGCGAGAAATAAGGAGCAGCGATGCAAAGGACGCGCAGCGCTGCTCGCGATAAAGAGCCTCGGGTAGAGTACGCGCAAATGACTTTCAATTTTTCATTTCACCTTGGGCAGAAATCGATGCGCACGGCGCGATTACGCGGCTAAAAGAATGATCGGTATACGAAAGAGCTGATCGGGAATGGGCCACCTGCGCGTCAACAGCGACTTTGGAATAAAGAGCAGGAGGAGAGAAGATATCGACTCGGAAGCGCCGCGAGCATAGAAAGTTTTGACCAGTGCACGAGGTAGTCAACGACGACTCGAGCTGTAATACACCGCGTAATCTCGCCATATACGCGTTAAACTATATACTATATGCACGCGTGTCGGTGTAGTGTATCTTTATGCAAGTGTGTAGCTCGATGCATTCACGTAATCGTTGGCAGCTCGTCGAGCTACGCCACTTTCATCCGCGATCGTGATTCGTTTAAAATTGCTATACGCGCCAATTGTCCGATCGTCCGCACAGCTGAGGTAGCATCACGCGCGCAGGACTATACCAACGGCTCCTCGGTATCTATATACGGTTGCGCAAGTCCATCGATTTTTAAGCCTAAAAATGTAATAAAAATGACAACAAAATCGCCTCGAGTGCCGTCTTTCGACACGACAGGCATCGATCGCTCGTACGCGCCTTTACCCGAATTTTTTTTCTACGAAACGACCTGCATAATTATTCACGTAGTAATATAAGTTACGTTAAATTAATTTTGCGCGATATTAACCGGACACTAGAACGACGAGTCATGTGAGTTCACAGTCTCGCGAGGAATCCCATTTTTATGGCTTTATCCTTGCGGACGATATTCATATTTAATGTAAATGTCGCGCGATAAGATCTAACTCTTCCATAGTATCGGATGTATAAGCGAAGCTTCCTCGTGTTTTGCGTAACGTATATATTTAGAGAAAAAAAGAGGGTAAAATTGTACCATGAGCTGGGACTTGTCCGGGGCTATGGCGGTGACCTCGACGGTGAACTCGGGCGCGCTGGGCTTGCGATGTAGAAAGGCGGCCACCGGCGACTTGGTCACGAGGGAGAAGCTGCGCGTCAGCCGCTTGCCGAGGTCCGACTTTTTACGATGTCGATCCTTTTTGCCGCTCGACAGGGACGTCGACGAGGCCGACGACGACACTTTGAGAGACATGTCACTGGCTCACTTTTGCTACTCAGCAGGGCCTTTTCATATTTGTCAACAACGCACACTCGACACCAAAAACAAAACAGGGAGTAACTGCACCGCAACTATTTCGGACATGGAACAGGCCTCGCACGATTACTCACACTAGCCCGCACTCATGGTTGCATGGAATGGTAATAAAAACAGCACTGCGGAAACGAGCTTGGACGGGTTAATTTCGGAGCTTTGAAACGCCGCACGTGCCGAGTTATATACAAGTCGAAGCGCGTCGTGTGATGCTGCTACCGCTGCTGCGGCCTATACACTACTGCGCGGCGAGAGACTGAATGAAAAGTCGCGCGGAATCGAGCTTGAGGCAGTGCACGCGACGCCTGTATGTTTATCCTATATAGCTATATATAGTTGCTGCCGTTGCTGCGCCGAGCTCGCTTATATATACACTCGAGAGTCCGACAGCAGCCGCTGTGGCGGCGGCTACGGACTCGACAACGCAACTCCCCGCAGAAAGCCTATTGTGAAATAGCCCACTACTACCTAGCTGAGCATGTGTGCTCGTAGCACATGCGTAGCTGGGTGTAGTGCGCCGATCGGCTCCAGCGCGACCAATACCGGTCAAGACGGCGCGTATAAATACGCATCGGCATCGTCTTTCCGAATTACCGCGCTACGCAAAGTTTGTTTTTACGGCCTCCATTTGCATTATATAGGTGCGTGACATATATATCTGCACACAGTTGCAATATTACAACAAAGTCTCGAGAGCAATGACGGATGGATGGACCGATCAACTGACACATCGTCAGCTGCGCCATTTGACAGCTCCCACGGTAGCTCAACGTTGAAGCTTGCAGCACCCGGTCAATGCTCGTATAGCCTAACTCGATGACGGATTGATTTTGCTTTGCTAATTTTTGCCTTTAATTTCGGTTAAACTTCTTTGGGTTGAGTTTTTTCTTAGGATATTATTGATAGCATTGACAACTCGTTCGTTGAGAAGAGAAGATTAGGGAATAATCGGTTGGACTTATAATAATATATAGACACCTCCCGCTCCTTGAAGGAAGGAATTTAAGGATGGTTGACATTACGTCGAGATTACCACGATGGCGATCGAATGATTAGAGGTCATCAGAAGCAAGCTCTCGATAAAATACTTGTAACAATTAATCGTGAGATAATATTTAAAATACCATAGTGAGATTCACGTGCCTATGGCTCCTTGGATATTCTCAATCAGTATAAAAAAACATTCAATGAATAATTATCGACGTACGAAACTATAAGGCACGTATTAAGGTATGTCGCATAAATTATTTAAATTTTTTTTACCGCGGGTAGCAGCTGCTGCGTCAACCGATTATCGAACGATGCCCATCCATCAGCGAAGAACCCCTTGCCTTATTTTTTTTTGCACGTGATACGATATAATTTATGTCAATTTTAGTTTTATGTGTGTGGACTACATACGGCGGACGATGGCTGCCAACGAGTTTGCATACAGTCGCTCGCGTACACGAGATTCTAGCACGCTGAGTCAAAGGATAAGTAGCCGCGAGTCCATGTGTGTGTACGTGCATAATTATGTAATTGCCATATAGTTGATGGCCAAGCGTTCTTCGTAGATGAGTCTATCGAGAGAGAGAGAGAGAGAGACAACGCCGAGTGCAACGCGCGACGATCGGTCGGTGCGCGAGGCCTTGCAAGATTTTATTATACAATACGTGTTTGGTATACATAACACGAGCTGACTGTTGATACGATGAAATCTTACATGAAAATGGACAAACTCTCGTATCCAAATGTTTTAAAAGTGCCTTTATTTTCATTCATACAAAATTTTCGGCGTTGTTATAGAGATTTTTGTTCCATCTCTTACAGAACACAGCATTGCAGTGAGTTCTACCGACAGTGGATCACGCCGAGGATCTTGACTCAATTTCATTGTCAATTTCATTAGAGATCAAGCATTGTGTATTATGCAATAGCACAACCTAACGTACTACTTTCTTTGTCATGCAAAACTTTTTTCAGTAAAATTTTCTAAACAAATAGATACGATTTCAAAATATTCTTTAGCGACCACAATGACCTTTGAATTTTTTCAATTTTCTTTTTTTTGCGGAATAATTTATTTTTACTCGACAAAAAATTATTCCTTTGGATTAGAAAATTGGTTCAATAGATATAGGCACTGATGCCTGGTGAGACGAGGAGCAGCATCGATCGGTTCGCAGGTAGCACACGCATCGGAGAGTACGACGACGCCAAAGTCCTTATTGGATCGGCGAATCTTGCGCAAAAGTTGCAAAGTCAAACTCGGAGCCTCGGAGAGAAAAGACGAGAGATTCACAATTATCCATTGTGTCTGAGTCAGCGCCGCAGGTCGGTGTGCAGCTGCGACGATCATCGGCTCATCGTTGCAAATCGCCTCCTCGTCGACGAGACAACAATCGAGTCATCCTTGATTATCGTAATTTTTAAATAATTTAATTTCTCTTGTAGATATTGGAACGCGCGTAAAACAAAGACATTTGTTTGCGGTTATTATCCGATTAGCTCGTTGAGAATTGAATTAGCGGAACATTGTTGCCATCTAAAGTGCAGTCTATCCGATTTCATTAAAGATCCCCGACTTACCGACCACCGTCCACGAACCGCCGGTCGATAAATGTTTGTGCAGTTTCCTACGAAACACAATGAAATTTTCGTTTTAAGCTCGTATCGCCTCTGTATAAAGACACGAATCAGAATTGAAAATTTAAATAATTTCAAGCATACGTTCCACTCCGGTCAGCTCATCTCGTCGAAGGTAACTATACGTATATAGCTCGGCTCGCGTTCGAGCTCAGATCCATCGATCCGCACCCCTACGTGTACTTGGAAAGTCGCGTAGGCCGAGGGTACGGTTCGAGCTTCGCAAGCTCGTCGTCCGTCTATGTGTGCGGGCTGGGGGGTATGGGTAGAGGTGCGCGCGCGTTCACGACCCCGACACTGCTGGTATACGTAGCTCTTGTCTCGTTGGGGTGTCGTTCGATCGCATGCAGCCATCCTCTCTTTGCCTCCCTCGTTACATACGTTGTAAAGTGGCTGGCAGTCGCCAAAAGCAGTCGTGCCTTAGTTTAGACTCTCCTGGCGAGCTCTTCGCGTCGTTGTCCTCTCGGCACGTACGTAACAAGTGCATATAGTACAGTCGGATCTCTCGTCCGCGTGTGTGTGTGCTCGAGGGCCGAGCGCGACTCTAATTCGTCGGAATGTGGCCCGAAAAGATGAGGTAAGACAGAGTCGGGCTCCATAAACAAGTTGGTCGGCCGCGAGCAAACATGAGGATGACGCCGAGTTTGGCGCGTTGCATCGCCTACTACTTGCTGGCGATAGGCCACTACTACCACTGCCAGGCGAAGATGAGCTCGAGGGAGGACAATGTCCTGCACATCGGTGGCATCTTCCCGATCGCTGGCGAGGGCGGCTGGCAAGGTGGTCAGGTAATTATTATTATTAGCGATATGCTCATTGACACATAGACACGTGTGCAGTCGCGCGCTGGAGGTCGACGAGCGCAAGCTGCAGCTCGCGCCATGAATTAATTATTAAGTAACGAGCTGCCTCGCCTCGCGCGTGCCCTTCGACCACACACGATCGCACACACACACACGTCACATATATAATTGCGACCGTGATTGAATAATCGAGTCGATGTTGTCCATAGGCGTGCATGCCAGCGGCCAATCTCGCCCTCGAGGACGTCAACAACGAAAAGAATCTACTGCCGGGATTCACCCTGAAGCTACACTCGAACGACAGCGAGGTCTCTACCCGATCTTTCTTAATACATACAAAGTTCCAAAATCTTTGTATGATTATTAATTAATAAATTAATTTTGCAGTGCGAGCCGGGACTGGGGGCCGCGGTCATGTACAACCTGCTGTACAATCCACCGCAGAAGCTGATGCTGCTGGCCGGCTGCAGCACCGTCTGCACGACCGTCGCCGAGGCCGCCAAGATGTGGAACCTCGTGGTGCTGTGCTACGGGGCCTCGTCGCCGGCCCTCTCGGACCGCAATCGCTTTCCCACCCTCTTTCGGACGCATCCCTCGGCCACCGTGCACAACCCGACGAGGATCAAGCTGCTGCAAAAGTTTGGCTGGTCCCGGGTCGCCATTCTCCAGCAGACCGAGGAGGTCTTTATTTCGGTGAGCCTGATCTTGTCTCAAATTACACGATGTACGATCGATGTAATATCGAGCAATTTTATTGGTGCGTAGACGGTGGAGGACCTGGAGAACCGGTGCAAGGAGGCCGGCATCGAGATCGTGACGCGCCAGAGCTTCCTCACGGACCCGTCGGACGCGGTGCGCAATCTGCGCCGCCAGGACGCGCGCATAATCGTCGGCCTGTTCTACGTGGTGGCGGCCCGCCGGGTCCTCTGCGAGATCTACCTCAACGGCCTCTACGGCAAGTCCTACGTGTGGTTCTTCATCGGCTGGTACGAGGACAACTGGTTCGAGGTGAATCTCGACAAGGAGGGCATCAGCTGCACCAAGGAGCAGATGAGGCAGGCAGCCGAGGGCCACCTCACCACCGAGGCCCTCATGTGGAACCAGAACAACGACACGACCATCAGCGGCATGACCAGCGAGGACTTTAGGCAGCGCCTCAATCGGGCCCTCAAGAAAGACGGCTACGACATCGACAACAATCGCTACCCCGAGGGTTATCAGGAGGCGCCCTTGGCTTACGACGCCGTCTGGTCCGTCGCCTTGGGTGAGTTGCTCTTGAACTTGACTCGACTTGACTCGTGATTAATTAAACTTGTTTTTTTATAGCGTTTAATAAGACAATGGACCGGCTGAGCAAGCAGGGCAAGAGCCTGAAAAACTTTACCTACAACGACAAAGAGATGGCCGACGAGATATACTCGGCCATCAATTCGACTCAGTTCATCGGGGTCTCGGTGAGTATAAAGTAATTCGCATGAATGATTGAGGAGTATCGAGCCACCTATCGATCTTGCTTATTATTTAATCAATTTGCACAGGGCTACGTGGCGTTCAGCTCGCAAGGCGACCGCATAGCCTTGACCCAGATCGAGCAGGTGATCGACGGCAAGTACGCCAAGCTCGGCTACTACGACACCCAGATGGACAACCTGACCTGGCACAACATGGAGCGCTGGATCGGCGGCAAGGTGCCCCAGGACCGGACCATCGTGAAGAAGCTGCTGCGCACCGTCTCGCTGCCCCTCTTCATCACCATGTGCAGCTTCTCCTCGCTCGGCATCGTCGTCGCGCTGGGCCTGATCCTGTTCAACGTCTGGAATCGGCACAGGCGCGTCATCGTCTCCTCGCACCCGGTCTGCAACACCATCATGCTCTGCGGCACCATCGCCTGCTTCATTTCGGTCTTCCTGCTGGGCCTGGACGGCCGCTTCATCAGCGCCGACGAGTACCCCAAGGTCTGCCAGGCTCGGGCTTGGGTCCTCTCCATCGGATTCACCCTGGCCTTCGGCGCCATGTTCAGCAAGGTCTGGCGCGTACACCGGCTCAACACCAAGACCAAGGCCGACCACGCCAAGCTCTTCATGTCCAAGCAGAAGATATCCTCGATCCAGAAGAAGGTCCAGCCCTGGAAGCTGTACACGATGGTGAGCGTGCTGCTGGCCATCGACGTCATCATCCTCGGGGTCTGGCAGCTCGTCGACCCGCTCCAGCGCACCATCGAGGTCTTTCCCCTGGAGATGTCGACGGCAGGCGACGACGACGCCCGTATCAGGCCCGAGCTCGAGCACTGCGAGAGCGAGAACAACATGATCTGGCTGGGCATCATCTACGCCTACAAAGGCGTCATTCTGGTCTTTGGCCTGTTCCTGGCCTACGAGACGCGCAGCATCAAAGTCAAGCAGATCAACGACTCGCGCTACGTCGGCATGTCCATCTATAACGTGGTGGTGCTCTGCCTCATCACGGCCCCCGTGACGATGGTCATCGCCAGCCAGCAGGACGCCACCTTCGTCTTCTCCGCCCTGGCCATCATATTCTGCTGCTTCCTCAGCATGGCCCTCATATTCGTGCCCAAGGTCATCGAGGTCATCAGGCATCCCAAGGACAAGGCCGAGTCAAAGTACAATCCCGACATCACCATGTCCAAGGAGGACGAGGAAAAGTACCAGAAGATCGTCAGCGAGAACGACGAGTTGCAAAAGCTCATACAGCAGGTAAAGTGTCATTTATTTTCAATTTAGCGATCGATATTTGATTAAAGTCGAGTCTCTCTCTCTCTTCGCAGAAAGTGGAGAAAATCCAAAAGATCAAGGCCCAATTGGCGGAGCTGGAAAAGGACGGGGGCGGCAGCAACAACGGCGGAGGCGGAAGTGGTAAAGATTCGCTTATCGTAGCTGACTACGTGACCGGCGAGGGAACGTCCGATAGTGCCATTGGTGGGGGTATATCCATTTATACGAGATCCTCGCGCGCGTCCGGTTCCGACTTTGAGTTTTCCGAGTCTTATCTCTAAGAGAAAATTATCCAAAGAGGAACATTATAGAGTTTGCAAGCTCGCTGGCTGCCAAATTCCAAGCTGAATTTAACAACTGATTCTCACTGTAACCGTTAGCAATTCATTATGTATAGAGTAAATAACGTATTTATAAATAGACGTCTAGTACAAAGTTTTGTGGGACCTACCAAGAGGCGCTACGACAGATGGACAACGTGTACCTAAATATACAATTATACTACATAAAACACCTACAACTACTACTAATCTATCGCATATACAAATGTTGTACATTTAGAAGACGATCGGCTTGTGCGTATAAAATATCTTAACATCATTATGCAAGTCGATATTATATATTTACGCAATATAGCACGTTCTCTTTTTAAGCTAATTATCTGAATCACGTGTGTGTTTCTGTGTGTCTCATTAGATCGTCTTGTTTTTTCTTCTTGTTGCTGGTTTTTTTTTTCATAATAATAACGAGCACTGAAAGTCAACGCACGCGTGTAACGATACACATTTTTTTCGGGCTAATCGTCGATTTGTATACATCATAAAAATAGCACTATTTTTTATCGTGAATGTATTTTTCAAAAAGTAATCAAAAGCACCGATCGCAGCGGTTCAACGGCATAATGCTTTTTTCTTCATTTTTGTAATATAAACAAAGACAAAATGAACGTAATACACGTACCTGCAAATAAACGGGATGCCTATTAAAACTTCGGAATTGAATCACATCGTGACGGGATTCGAAGCCTAATTAACATTATATTGACCCAATAACGGGAACTCGATGTCGTCGCCACTATTTTCGGCACCATACACACTTTTACACGATGCAAAGATAGCAACATTTATGGGGTCCAATAGTTTTGATTTTTTCGAAATTCATTATCGGCATCTGTCGACACTCTTTTTGGCACCGAAGGCCGCACAAATCAACGGTTTTAAAGGTTTTTAAGCAAATACTTTTTAATACACAGAGTTGAATTTAATCACGCATCTCATTTTTTACATCTACAATATTACATTTATATTTTGGAAGATGCTAGCAACGCGCGCTCGACTGTTGAAATTGAAGATAACTTTTTTTAATGAAGACATCGTAGATCGGTGCTCGGTAAGACAAAAATAGAGAAAAATCAACACATATATATATTTAATAAGAGAATGTGTCAGGCATACATGGCATGTTTAAATATTTTTCTCAAAATGTTACAACCACCTTTTTATAATAAATAAAGTAAATTGCTCAAATTGAGATGTAACTGCACTGCCACAGCTGCAGACAAAAGTAATAATTCGTGTATTCACCACACTATTATAAAATGAAAAAAATGCAATCACGCGCGTCGTTATTGCATTTAAATCTCGTTAGACAATAAGAATCTCGTTTTGTTCACACTTGTAAACCTCATGAAGTAAGCTCCCAAATTACTTGAACCAGTCAAATATCGCACACACCATTCCACATATATATTTCAAAAAAAAGTAATTCAAAATAAAGCGAGAGACGATAATAATTCTTTCATGATCATTCATTTGCTAACGAGATTTAAAGGCTATTGACGGGATGTAAAGCTGGAGCCATTCGAACAGTTAATTTGGGAGTCTTGATGAGGTATTTTATTCAAAATTGTTGATGAAGCAAAGTTTTTACAAAACTACGTACGAAATCATTCGAAAGATTCGCTAGTGCATATACATGATCGCAATTATTCTCGACTCGAAGGGGACGAAATTCCTGGACTACCCGGAAAACTGACGAATGACTCCTCGTGTGCCAGAGCTTCGCACGCCCACACACAACTAACACATAATTTTTACAAGCAATGGAGACTCTGATGTCGTGCATAACAATGGCCCCCCTGGGCATGATTTGTTTTCTGCTTCCAGACGGAGATCGCGCTAACAACGCCGCCGGCTGACATTGGGAGAGTTGAGGTCACGTGAAATTCGTGTACTAAAAGCTACACGAGCTCAGGAAAGCAAACGGATGACAAAAATAACGATATAATCGGCCCGTTTGAATCACGTGATCGACCAACTAAATACCAAACTAGCTCCTTTCTTTTTATACATCCGCAAAAAAGTAATCAATAATAATTGCCGAAATCTTAGAAGACTGGATAGAAGAGGAAGATACGAACAACATCAAACAAAACGAATCAATAACGACGAAACAATTAATGTGTACACGAGTGTGTGGTACCAAAAAATAACTTCAATTGTGCACTGCGAACGTTCAACTACGAATTCGTATACAATACATTTATATATGTGTTAGGATTTATATTATATACATATTACATACGACAAAGTCCGTTTTTACGAGTTTAGATAAAAAGGAAAAAAAACCAAATCTTTACTATTATCGATAAATAAAATTGCCGAATCTCTATATAAAATGTAAACTCTACTGTACTGTGATCTCTGTAATTAAAATTTTGTTTCGTGGATGATAAATCTTCACGAGTGAAACACGATTCTCATTAATCCAAAGTAATTTTCAATAGGAAGCAGCACGGTATTATGCAATTGTAGTAGCAATTATGAATTCTAGAATTCAACGATTATAAAATCGAAATGTTTAAATGATAAGATACAAGAAAATATGGTGCAGAAAACGATTTTTAAGTCGACTCATTTATAACGATCTGTGAACGTTACGTTACGTTTCTCACGTCAAGTTGAAAAATGTACATAAAAATAATTATTTTGCAAACTGTTTAAGTTTCAATATTGTATATATGAATTATTAAATAGAGGGTTTGTTAAATTTTGTTGTTCCGAGAAGCGAGGGAACACCATAATTATTTATGCGCACACTGTCAATACACAAAATTTAGATTACTACCATCATTATATGATTTTAAATAATTTGTAAATACGGTGTGCAAAGTTACGTTACACGAAGACGATAAAAACTGTATAATATATAATATTATGTGATGGAAGAAAGTATATTTATGAAAAGTTATTGTTTCAATTTGTCCAATACGCAAACAAATCTGCAATTCGATTTATAATCCTATTGTAGTAAAAATGTCAGAAAAAAAGATTAAAGTGCATAAGGATTTCAACTTAATACACAAAAATAATAACATTAGTGGCAATACTAAACTGTGGCCGATGTACTTTAAGATACGATTTGATTTGATCGCGAAAGAGAGAAAAGAAGGATGAAAATAGTAATTAATACGCAAAGACAAGAGTTGACGTTGTTTTTTAAACGTTTTTATTCATTCGTCGTACTTTCAATAAGTATAATAAATGTTTTATTTGAAAGACGTGTGATTTATTAAAAAAAATAATCATTTCCTTGCTGCTCGGTTGCTTTGAAATTGCAAAAATTTCAAATATAATACCGCAAGCTCAGAAATTCATCATCTATATAGGAACTTTGGCGCCATCGGGCTAAGGAATTAGTTGTCGACTTCTGGAACCTGAGTGGCAACATCTTCGGGGAATTGGGGCTCGGCTGCTGGGGCAGCTTCGGTGGTCGACACCTCGACGGGGGCAGCGGTCGACGAAGTTTCAGCGGTTTCAGGAAGACTAGCGACAGTGGTCGACGAAGCGGCTTGATCGTCCTCGGCGGCCGGGGATTCGCTGGCTGGTGATTCGGTCGTGGCTTTGTGGAACATGTCATCGACGGTCTTTTTCACGCACATGTGGACGGCTTTCATTTTGGCAGGGACTTGCGAGGTGAGGAGATTAAAGGCGCTCTGGGACACGCAGTAGGTCGTGGGCACCGGCGAGATGACGGCGCCGCCGACGAAGCGGACCAGGTTCACGGTCATCATGGGTACGTTCTTGGTCACTTCCCAGATGGCTTTGAGTTTTTTCTGTTGCAATTTTTAACGTTAGAGAACGAACATACCCTGTCTGCGATTCAACGATCGGTGTAAAACGAAAAACTTACGTCGGTGAGACAGGCGAGATTCATGAGGATGGATTGTTCGGGGTTGGCGAGGCACTCGGTGGATTCCTCGAGGATCTCGTTGAGACTGGCCAAGACGTCGTTGCTGTCGCTCTTGATCTGGTCCAGGTTGCTGGCGACTTTGTCGAGGGTCTTTTCGAAGCACTGGGCCGAGCCGTCCAGTTTGGACAGGATCATTTGGCGATGTCTCACGGCGATCTCGGCGCACTGGCTCAAGTCAACGTTTTTTTCCTCGCTGGTCTTCTGGAGCTTGGCCAATGTCTCGTTGACCTCGTCCAAGGGCCGTCGGATCTGATGGCGGACGGCCTTCATGGCTTGGTAGGCCTTCTCCTGCACGTAACCAAAGACTTTTTCGGATTTTTCTTGGACTTTTTCATTGAGCTGTTGGACGTCGCGGATCGTTCTCAGTAACATCGAGTCGATCGACTGCTTCAAAGATTCGACGGAATCTTGAAAGAAACCTGTTTTGTGGACGGCACTTGCCTGCGTGCCCTGTTGAAAGAAAAAAAAAAAAAAAGAAGTATTATTATCTCACCGGAATGATTTTTCATGTCTATCGCAGCCTCGGAAAGTGTGTACTTACGCAGACGACCGCGAAGATGAGGAACAAAGCGAACGAGTACTTCATGTTGATCGATATGCTTGAAGCTTTCGACTGATGCCCATTTGCTGACCGGACTTGACTATATATACCAAAATTACTAATCGTTTTTTTCGTCTAACGTCCAACTACGTGACAATTGACTGAATTTCACGTAATTTGCCGTCCATTACCGCCGATATCCGTAAAAATGGCATCTATCGTTAACAAATCTGATAGAGCATCGATATCTTGATTGGGTTATTTACCAACTCGATGAATTTTTTTATCAAGTCGTTAGCCAATGAATTGTGTCATGTTTCAAGTAATCGTTCATTTGCACCTTCTATAGCTATTAATTGAGACTTCTTAGATTCTCTTTGTGCAGCAACATATTTTTTATGTGACAGCAACATTTTTTACTTTATTGATATGCACAGTCGTAATGTGGACGATTAAACAAATTTTATTTGTCAACTACTCACTCAAATTTCCTTCGAATATATTTAAAAGATACCGAAGCAAGGATAAAAATAGTAGTAGCATTTTTTAGAAGCGTTCTTTGAACTTTGTAAAAATAGCCCATCTTTTTTACGCCTAAAATACGAAGACAGGTTTATTCTAAATGAAGTGTCCGCAGTACCTCGAACGAATCGTGCTGTGAAATAGAGCATCGTTCTTCGGCATTGTGTAAAAAAACTATCAAGCCATCGTTAAAGGCTCAGTTTATCGCACTCGATATGAATAAATTACAGGTAATTATATAGCACGGAAATTATAATCAGCTGCAATAATATAATACAATTTGATTCATGAGTCAAGAGAAAAATGGTTTTCTTGTCCATATTCTTAATTATAGCTTCTAGAATCGTTAATCTTTTCTCTTGTTCGATCGACGACGCATACTTTGGAACATCGGTTGATTCTCAATTTCGATCATATCATATCATGAATCCGGGCTTGAAGACTGTTTTGGTAATTCTAATTGCAGTCTTATAGAGTCTTGCCCGATAATGCGTTCAATACTTTTAAAGCTTGGCATTTTTTCGGTCGATGCAGTATGAGTTGACATAAAAAGCAATTGTGCTTGAATGAAATGAACTGCATCGTCTCTTTGTTGATGCGAATTAAAATTGTGTTAAAAATGTACTCCGATATTTGATAGCTTCTCGATTGCTTTCGCGGATTAGTTATTGGCGTTAGTATTACGGCGCAGCATGCATTGACACATCTGATCGCAGTTTTGATTATATTTTCTCAGTGGCAGAGCTTGAAGGCTTGTTCAATGATTTATTTGGTTGCTTACCATTTAAATATAAGGGATTGAAGTCGTCTTGTAAGTCGGAATAGTTGATCTCCGCGGTGATGTTTGTGTTGCATTTAGTTGAAGATTCATTTTTTTTGTTGAAAGCATTTTTAAAGTAATTTTATTCGGTCGAACAAAATATCTCTTGTTTTAACTTGAACAATTTTCAAGTTTTGAGCTTGACAATTTTCCATTTAATTTGGTGAAAATTTATTTTCAGAACATTCGTGAGTTCGATAGCTGTACCTTGGATTGAAATAAACATTGGAATAGATTTACATGAAAGTCAACAGATTAGTCAAGTTAATTGACTCTATCAAGAAATACTATACGCTTTAAAGAAGTTCATAATTTGCGCGCGCAAATTGCAATTCGCAGATCGGTTCGCTCACCTTTGCACAGTGCAGAAGCTCGCAATAACAGTACGTCATTGGTTAAATCTCAGTGCAGAACCCCGGCCGCAGTTCCATACACACGTGCTTATCTCTGCCCTGTAGTGGGGTGATACGCAAAGTTTATTAAATTGGTTAACATCATGAGTGACGAAGCTAATGACGCCCATAATTATCAAGAAATCCCAGCGCCAATGTACGAAAACTTGGTTCCATTGCATTCTGAGAGTGACGATAACGAAGAAGATGACGATGCCATATCCGCAGTGTCGACCGAGTCTAGTTTTTCTGACGAAGCCCTCGAAGAGAGCATTCAAAAGAGAATAAGAGATTTTAAACTGTTTAATCCGTCTCCTCCGCCTTCGCCGGTATTAGATTTAACTAACTACAAACATAAATACGCGCGACAGTGGTCCTTGCCGGAATCTCCAAGACAATCTTCAAGCATGAGCCGAATTCAATTTCACCCTCCAGCTTACGTCCAGAGGTACGAGGCTGTTCGGGATGTTTTGGAGAAGGATCCAAGATGGGCTTCTAATCTCAAAAGCGTAATCTGTCGAGCTCGTTTCATTCTTTTACGCACTTTCAAATTTCTTTCTGTAATGTTAATTGTCATTTTGCAGGTTATTGATTATGGATGCAACGACATGGCCTTTTTCAAGTATCTCAAGCAAATCCCGGGTGTGGAGGAAATTTACTGCATTGACGTAGATCCAGATACTCTAAAAGCACGTTACAGGAATGTGCAACCTTTTCATGTTGATTATTTGAACCAGAGAAAGTCGCCATTAACAGTTCAAGTGCTTCTTGGCAGTGTTGTAGACCCTGACTCAATAGTAAAAGACTGTGATGCAGTTGTTGCCATTGAATTGTAAGCACTATCAATTTTGAATTACTTTTAAAATAATTTTTTTGAATTGCCCCTCAATTAATGTGCTGTTTTTTTTTATAGAATTGAGCATCTATATCCAGAAGAACTTGAAAAATTTCCTGCAAATGTATTTGGATTTATCAAACCTAAAGTAGCAGTTATAACAACTCCAAATGTTGAATTCAACGTCGTATTCACTGATTTGGTTGGATTCAGACATCCTGACCACAAATTTGAATGGACTAGAGCTGAATTCCAAAAATGGTAAGTCTAATACTTTTCTATGCACTATTTTATAGGGATGATTAATGGAATCAAACAATTTTTCTATGTACAAGCTTTTTCATGTTAACAGAAGCTATAGAAAACAAATTCCATATATTAAACTATAATTTAAAGCATAGTTTATTTTTCCAACTCGTTTAATTATGTTATTAAAATCAAATATTTATAGAAGTTATTATTCTGATTAAATAAATTGATCAAGACAATCATTTAACCATATTAATACTATGATATTCCAATTACTTTTAGGGCCACGGATATTGTTACTAAATATCCAGACTATGAAGTATCATTTCATGATGTCTGTCTTGGGCCTGATGAAACAAGAAATCTTGGAGGATGTACGCAGATGGCAGTTTTTTATAAGCGTTTTGATTTACAAACTGAGAGAGTACCAGGCCAAGAAGGTTTACTGATTCCAGTAATCCTTTACAACTACCCTTATTACAGTGACAAACGTTGTGTGAAACAAAAAATTCATGATGATGCTGTTTTTCATATACACAATAATGGATCTCCTGAGGTTCCGTTAGATTATATTCATAACAAAGTAAAAGATTATGAAATCAGCTTGATGGAGTTGAAAGAATTCTTAGAAAGTTATCATTGGACAATTGTGAGAAAAGAAGATGGTTATGTAATAAAAGTTCCAGAATATAATGTATTTTCCACAGAAAGTGATGAAGAAGATTATAAAACAGACGAAGAATGTGTTGTTAGGACAGAAAATGAGCAATCACCAAGTGATCCTATTATAGAAAATTGGGATTCGGATTGATAAAAATTACGTTTCCTACATTATTAGAAGATTTTTTATGCATAACAATTGTTGATCTCTTGAGTATTTTCAATTAAGGTATTTGTACAATGAAATTATAGTACCAAATATTTAGTACCTGAGATGCTTTAGGAAGCATTTAAAATACATACGAGTTTAAAATTCATGAAGTTATCTAGTGATATGTTTAACATTATTACAGATGAACATTATGCTTTTGTTTTGATATATTTTATTTTATTATGAAACTGTTTAAATTATAAGAAAGTGAAATTTCATACCACAATGAACACAAATTATTGTTTTAACTGTAAAACTTCAAGAAAATTTGATAATGATATATTTTTGTAGTACGCAGTTTTAATAAAGTTTAGACAAATATGAGAAATAATAATTTTTTAATTTTAGATAATAAGTACATTATCTAAAAAAATTAATAAAACTGTCTCAATGCTTTCAGCAATTTTAATAAGCAATACAACTAATTTTCAATTTAATTTAATTTATTTATCATTACACAGATGATTTGCATATTTACATAGGTTTACATGCATTTTTCACAATCCTAAATATTACTTTATACTATAACTGAAAATAGTTTCATATACATTCAACATTTTTCTCAAAGAATTATAAGAAAGAATAAAAATATATTAATAAAATTTCAGGATTTAGTACATGTACCTTTAAGTTTAGTTTGAATAAGCAATTGAGTGTAGATTTTAACTTGTTCAACCAATTATTTATGGCACAAAAACTGATGCAAAAATATTTTGACAATATATAATTATTATTTACACCTGGAATTTTAGATCATGATTAAGATTGCAATGTATGATGCTTGATTTTATGAACTCAGCATACTTTTATACTGAAAATGAATTCAATATATTTTATTGAATAAATACAGGATTGAATAATTAATATACTTTACTAACTCAGTTAAACAATGAAACGTGTGAAAAGTAGTTTAAAAAATGTAACTATGATTATTTAATAATATCGTGGGTAGCACGTTCGATAATATTTGTACACATTTTTGAATCTTTTAAATGAAAGTTGAATCATTATTCGATACTTATTTATAATCTGATTAATTTGTCACTTTGTGTCAGTTATTGGAATGTCAGCACTATGTTTTAATACATTTTCAATTATACTTTTAACAATAGTTAACTATAGGAATGATAGTCGTTCCAATTTACATTCTCATTGGTGAATTTCATTTGTTTATTCAATTTCAATGATACAACTAAGATTACAAAAATTATACTTTTATTTCAAGGTCGTTTTTTATAATTCTTAAGTACTATTTGAGTGTCAAATTTTTTTGCGACAATCAACTTACGAGTAAAAGAGCTGCCTAAGATATACCTCATTCCATATCTTGAATTAAAGATTATAGTATCGACAGATATGCGTAAAAAAAGGCGCAATCGTTGAAATTCAATTTGGATGCATTCTAACGATGCATAAATTATGTTTTCATCCGTTTAAAATTGTTACATTTCAAGCTAACGTTTATTTTACAAAAGATTAAAAACGTAAAAATTAATATAAATTTTTTATATAAACTATTATTATTACCGACAAACGTCGATTTTTCAATATCATTTGTGATTGCTTCAAAATTGAAATGTTCAATGTATTCGTGCTGAGATCGAAACTCGCTTTACAAGCTCAATTATAACAAAAATAACTTATTTTAGAGACAATGTACGAAAAAGTCATTGCATTGGATACCGATGTTCGTCGTCGTCATCTAAATAAAAAAACCGATTGTCTTATGACAATTTTTGAAGAAAAAATGAATCGTAGATCGAAAAGAAAAATAGAACTAATGGTTGGGTCTTATCTAATCGACGAGACTAGGTGAATCAAGAACGACGATCGAAAAATAAAAAATAAATAAATGAAGAAGAGGGAAGAAAAGGAATAAAAGTGAAGAGGTCATAGCCAAGCGAAGAAGTAATCGAGGAACTTGAGAGCGGCTATATCAGTCGAGTAGCGATAACGAGCGTAGCAGTGCCACACCTTGGGCAAGCGGCTCGGTCGGCCGCGCAAGTTGCTATCAGATCGCCTCCTTGAAGCCCTGATGATGGGCGCCGAGGCGCAGGTCGTTGCCGACCGGGGCGCTGTCTCGCCTCAGAAAGTTGGCGTTTATCAGGGAGTTGCCGGGGGCCTGAGCGCCGGCCCCTCCGCTCTGCTGCTGGGACTGCTGGTCGCGCTTGTTGGTCGCCTCCTTGATGCTCGACAGGGTCTTGGAGAGCCAACTGTTGCGGGCCGCCTGCAGTTCGGCCTGGACCGCGTGCAGCTGGTGCTCCAGGTCCTGATTGTTACACTGGGCCTCGACGTGGGCGAGCTTCGTCTGGGCCAGCTCGAGCTCGAGCTCGCGGACCCGCTCTTGGGCCCGGCTGAGCACCGGATCGGCTCTAGACGCGCTGTCCGACGAGTTCGAGCTCGCGTTGTCCGTCTCGTCCGTGTGGCATGCGCACTTTTCGCACTTGGAGATTTTCGTCTGCAACGAGGGTAGCAAAAAATTAAAACTTGATCCGTCGAGCTCGATCGTAGATGACATATAGATACTCACGCGTAAGTCGTTGAGAGATGCTTTGGCGGTATTGTAGTCATCCTCCAGTCGCTGGCAGATCTGCGAAAGAGGCGAGAAAAAAAACGATTAGAAAAGATCGGTTGGACGCGCAGAGGCGGAAACGTGGACGTTTTCGCGCGTCCACGCGACAAGTTCACGGTTGCGCTAATATGACAGACGCGTGCCACGGTTGTATTTTTAAATCGCGTTCGAGATTATTTACGCCGACACGAGTAGCCCCAGACAACGGCGCTACCTGTTATTTGGCACCTCGGCCAAGTTGTATAATACATTCTATTATGTTTGTATACTATCGCTGCTGCGGGCGAATTTATGTAACGACGAGCGCAGCAGCATAAAATTTAATCGGAGGCGCGACAAAAACACGCTCGGGCGTGACTCAATAATAAAGTCAAATTAAATGTAAGTATTTACCATTGAGTCGCGCGGCATACATTATAACAATTAATCGCTGTACTCGTTATATCGGTTGGCAGATAGAGTTGCCGAGATAAGATAAAAGAGCTCGGCGCTGCTGCCCGTACGTACCTGTTTGTACTCGACGATTATAGTGGAGTTGCGCTTGGCGTCGGTCTCGGCGCGGCTGACCTCGCGTTGGAGCATCTCCTTGACCTGGGCCAACTCGGTCTCGAGGCGCTGCTTCTCCTCGTCGCTGCGCGACACGGCCTCGCGCAATTGCTCCACCTCGTTGCCGAACTCCTCGGCGCTGTCTTGGGCCTCTGTTTTCAAATCATTTTTCTTTCAAATACATGCTCGTACAAGATCGTTAAAAACTAATTGCGCTTGATTTTCCCCTTTTTTACATGTGGACTGAGATGGGAATCGGGATAAGATAAAGAGTCAGATCGGTGCCTCAGGTGAGCGACTCGATTACATTCGCACGCGCGTGGGCTACACATATCTCCGAACTGCGAGGAAATAACGCGTCGCCCGACTAAATGTACATTCGTACACGGCAGCAAAAACACCAACCGATTTCGCTCGATTCTAATTTTTTCCGTCGTACGCTCGTCGTAATTGCGGCTATAAAAAAATGTTAATGCATATCGTAATACTGCGCACTTGTTTCGAGCGTTACATGCACGAACACGCGTACACCGCGTCGCTGTCGAAATAATTCGATCGAGTGTGCAGCATAAGCGATTTTTGCACGTGTGCGTAATGAGAAAGAATTTGGAAAGTTTGGCGAAAAATGTCGACACTCGGAACGCGCGTACAAAATAATAAGCAAATTAAATCGGGAGAGAGCAAAGACATGCACGATTTAAGCTGCACCTATCGTACATACAAGTGCTATACGGATGACTAATACCCATCGCGATGACGATCAGCTGGTGTGTGTCTGCATGCGTTAAAGAGAAAGAGAGAAGGAGAGAAAAAGCAAGTTTAAAGGCAAGCGAGTGAACGTGTGCCACGCAGTGGCGATAATCGAGAAAGCGAGGAAATGCATCGTGATATTTAAAAAACAACATTGGCGTGCTTACTCAGAGACAATCTCTTGGCGATCATGCCCAATTTCGGTCTAATATTCCGGTTTATCTCCATACTCGACAGCACCCACGTTTAAACAGCAACGAGAAACTTAACTAAACGATTGCACACACACACAAAAACATCAACAATAACAACAACAACCGCAGCAGCAGCAGCAGCAGCAACAAAAACAAAAACAACGAGGAGAGAAACAAAACACGTTCTCGCGCGCGCGTAACGTCAGTCGCACTCGCGGCGGAGACAACACTTCGCAACTGATCGCCGGCGCGTTCAACACTGGGCCGCGCGCCACTAGACGACGACGTGCGCCGCGCACGGATCAGTAGCAGCAGCAACAGCAACGGATCTCTCCATTAGCCTTGATGTATAGCGTTCAACGGCCGTTGCGAAACACGCATAGACGGACGCACACCTAAAGATACACACGCACGAGACACGGACGGGCTTCTTGTGCATGTGTGTAATTCCTCGTACGTATAAGTAGTGCTACATGTGTCGTACATGTGCACTGCATACCTGCCTGCGCTCGAGAAATGAAAGAAGCGAGCACGAGATATCAAGCGCGCAGGTATAAAACTCTCGCGTTCAGTACATGTAAAGGTACGGAGCAGTGGCGGTGTACGAGCGCAGCGCTTGTATTTTCGTTGTTTAGGTGCGCGGCCACGGACCGACCCTGGAATTCTTGCCTTTTTTCGCTCTCTTTTCTCTTCCTTCCTTCGTGCGTGTATCTTTGAATGCATACGCAATATGATCGAGCCAGGTGAGAGAGAGAGAAAGAGAGAGAAAAAGACAGAGGCACCTTTGGAGCGGGAGATTTATTTTCAATTTAAAAGCGACTATTTCCGATCGTTCAACATCGTTATGCGGGGGTAAATAGGATAATCGTTTTGCGGTAAGGATAACCAACTCGTACTCCAAAACAAGTCTGATGCAAACAATAGGATCATTTTATTGCCAAATGACAAACTTATATAATTATTATGTTTAGAAAAAAAAAACGAAAACGTAAATAATACTCTTATTACTCTTTCTCAACAGTCAAAAATCATTATCATCATCAATATTCATATACGCACTAAATACAAATTAAGATATCGAATTAAGTCAACGAGGAAGTCATATCATGGTCCTTCTTATACACCACCGGCATTACTCTTGGCCGACTGGTGTGAACACATTTTGGCGCATTGCTATCGCTAGCCGCGAAATATTGCTCAATAAGAAGAAAAAAAATCGATCGATTTACAATTTCAATAGCACATCACACTTATCGATAAGCCTTAAGAATATAAACACGAAAGGTAATACATTAGTGCAATTGAAGCGCTCGAATAGCGTCGATACATATTGTAACTGGTAAATGTGTGTGTAATACGTGTGTGGCTCTGTGCGTGATCTGATTGTTCGTGTCTCTTGAGTGTCAGGTTTGAACGATAATACAACAATATTTTATAGACTATGTCATTGGTTATTGCTTTTTTTATGGTACATCAATATCTATATTTATACACACACATGGTGCTTCCAAAAGCTCGAATTGCAAGCACACATTTCTCGCTGTGGCTGTCATCGTCGCTTTATTAACTGTCTACGGTGGTACAAAAGAGCCTCGTTAAAACGAATACGCTAATTTATTGCTTCTTACAAGGATAACACATTTCTATCAATTCTTATCGCTAATAATTTGTCTGACGTTTTCTTTTTTTAATTATATATACTTATACAATAAATATGTATCTATGTACATTTATAATAGGAATAGAAGCACACACAGTAGATTATAGCGTTTAAAGTCATAAGTTGCAAAAGTCATAAGTTGTTTTAAAGGTAATTCACCGTCACTAATGTTTTTTTTTGTTCTTCGACAAAATACTGTTTTTGAGCTTTGAACGCTTCTTTTTAAGTTTTAAAGTAAAAATAAGAGAGACTTCATAAAGTTAAATAATTATGCTTAAAATTTTCTTTTGTTTCGCTTCTGTCAGGATAAAAGCTCAGTGAAAGAATTGGAGATCCTCGAGACACTGAAATTCGCTAGCGGCAAAGCCAAAACCTTTGTTAAGATACTCGTTAAGTCTACTGCCGTATTTTTCGAATTTGGCGAGTCGCTTTTTAACCGCCAGCGACGCCGATGACGAGCGCCTACTATTTCTGCCACCCTGGCGGCTTACTTGTCCCGTAACATCGTCATTGTCATCATCCTCTGTAAAACAACAACATAACAAACAACCACTTTTTTTTTCGTTTTTGGCTCTGTTAACTACTTTTTTTTCAATTCTCAAATCACGAAAATCTAATGCATGATGATTCGATGAGAGATTTGAGGATCGTCGAAGTATACATATCATGGGTGCGAGGAAATTTGATTTACTTTTTTTTACTGCAGCAAAAGCGAAAACACAAAAAAAGACAAGAAGATTATTGGTGAGTCACACATTGTCGTTGCGCGAAAATTTTCATGTCCAGATTCACTCAATGTAGGAATGATAGGATACGAAAAATGTCATGTTCATTTTTTTTGGAAAGCTAAAACAAACCATCACCCCGAATCGTAGAAGTAACAGAAAATTTTTTCAAGAACGATACATTTTTATTCAACATCGAAAAATTCACGTAGTTTACTTATCAATCACGAGTATTGTTTCGCGGGTGTATGCATGTCGGAGCAGATCCAAGAATTTTATCGGTCTGCCTCTGCTCTCGACACTTTAATGCGTAAATAATATGTTCATATGTGTACACTCTGTACAATGTGTAAAGTGTGATACAAAATATTAACAATTATATGAAAAACGTGGTTTATTGTAATTTCTTTTTACCACATATTAACCCATTAAGAACAAGAATGTAATAGTCACAAAGTACTTCTGAATTTATTTGTTCGACCATTATTCGCAAACAAGAATAATTCTCTCTTCATTTACAGAACTCGTCGATAATGTGATATGCGCAACTTAACTAGATTTGATTCAGTGAGTATATGAATTACTGATGACAATAATTCTTTTCAACTAGTAATAATTTGACAAATTATTTCAACTAGTACTAATATTAGTAAGAATTCAAACTTCTAAATAACAGCGCTACTTTCTTACAATAAAATATAACGATAAAAAAGCACTACATAATGCGCATTGCAAAAACTATAACAGCAAATAAATTCATTCGAATTTATTACTTTTCAGTGAAAAAATTCCCGCAGATGATATTTGAAAATATACTGAATTTAGCGATAACAGAAAAACATAAAATTTGATAAAATATATAGGAACAGATAAATGATATCAACAACATAAATATAACATTAATACAAAAGCAAAATGCAGGCAATCCCATATTCCTTGCTGTGTATACGTAAATTCAAACTCAAAAAATATACAATAAACATGTAAAGCTAATTAAACGTAGAAGACAAAGTTACCTTTCAATGCCATGAACTCAGCCTCGTACTTCTTTAATTTTTTCAACGTGATCGAGCAGGCCAACTTCATGATATAACGTGAAACCTCTTCATTGCGGCACCGTTTAGGCAAGTGCACGCGGAAATATTTCAAGGTACTCTCGAAATCCAATTGTAACAGCTCCTTCTTGCTGAACTGTAAAATTTTAACGATACGGGTTTAAAAAAATTATTAGTCAAAAATAGAATATCAATGAAAATTTTGCATTATCCGCACCGTTAATAAGGCAAGTGCTACTTGGAATAACGTATCGAGTCCTTGAATGAGAAACACGTCTAATATGTGAAAGACAAGATAAAGCGGGAATCTGGCGGTAAACAAGGTAAGAAACCATTGTGCGGCAAACATGTGCGTCTCGATGCCGCGATCACAGAAATGCTTATAGAGGTCTGGCAATTGGTCCTGAGGGGAGAAAATATTAATTAGAATATCAAAATATTTATCGTTACTTACGGCGTAGCAAAATTTACCTCCATCAAGCGATTAAGCTGATAAAATCTCATGTGAAGATTATCGAATCTGTCCTTATATAAATCTCTCAATCCGTAGTCAAACATCAATTTGACCAATACGCAAAATGCTTGCTCTTCAGGCATCTAAAGATTTAGAAAATTCATCAACTCAATCAAATGTTTAAAGTAAACGAAAACACTAATATACTAAAAAACGTACATGTAAGAGTAAGCTAGCGACTAAAAAGCTTAAACCTTGACAGTAACCGACTTCTTCGTCATAAATAGCGTATGCTTTGCTTATTCTGTACAATGAATCCTGACCCGCAATATCTTTGAAGAAATCATGAGCTGGGAATGTTCGGTTTATATCCCGCAAAATGACACTTTCACAGCTACTTTCCTAAGAATAAAAATATTAAATAAATTTTTTTTCCAACTGTCGCCGAAAATGATGAAATTGTTTGAATTACTTTGGTGATGAGTGTTCGGTATTTATCAAACATTTCTTCAGAATTATCGCAATTGCTGAGTCTCTGCCAAACTTCTCCTCTAAGAGCTTCTGGAATACCTTGTCTCGTAAGTTTAATGAGGAGTTTCGTTCGTGGTTCATTAATCTGCCAATTTTCTAATACTGCAGACCAACTGGCAAGCACATCTGCAGAGCAATCTTTGGAAACTATACCGGTTCCACTTAACATGGGTTCATCTCCGTCAGAAAGCACTACAAGTAAAAAAATACGTTATTACGAAATTTGTTTTTACTCTCGTCGATAGATAATGCCCAATATCAAATAGAGATGAAGTATGTCCGGTCATGATAAGAATAATAAAACAAAGAATGAATATTAAGAGTGCGACGTACCAGATTCTAAGTCTTCTTTGGGAGTGAGCGTATCTATACTTGTGGAGGATGGCGACCTTATCAAAGAAGCCAAATTTAAAGCCAAATTTAATCTATTTCTGTCTATTTCACCAGAAGTATCAATATTCGTTACTTCATAGTGAACTTCGTTTCCCTCATTAATAATGATCTGCAAGTAGCAATTAAGTTTTTTATTCAAAAAATATTTAATAAATTTAATAAATAAATACATACCTCTTTTGCATTAACGCAAAATTGTTGCACTAGATTTTTCTTATTTAAATACCAAAATCGCTCATTTTGAGGAAATATTCGGGCAGATGTTTCAATGACAAATCTAACAGGTTCTCTGATTCCACGAATAACCAGATCCACTGCAACTGTCATAGGAGTGCTTCCTTCGCGAGAGGTTTCAATATTTAAGGCCTCTAGAGCTGGATCTGCTGGATCCCATTTACCACAGACATTATAATTTTGTCCATCCATTACCATTGGTGAAGATGTTATTTGCTATAAATTGGTAATTATAGAAATGCCAAATTTTGCTATGATTAAAAAATGCAATGAACTAACTAACCATTTCTAACAATCGCATATCACTTTGTTTAACATTGCGACCAGGGCTGACTAAAACGCCAAAGCATCTTTCTATCTCAAGATTTATACCACCTTCTTTGACTTGCTGAATACTCAAGCAGACTTGTTTAGATACATTACTTCTTAGCTTAAAAAAGTTTCTGTCTTTGGGAACAGTATTGTAAGCACCCTTTCCATCTTCTTCTTTTATTTCCAAAGTAACTTCAAATATAAAAACTCTTGAATTGATTTTATCGCTTGCAGGATTGAAACCATTATTAAATTCACTACCAGTCATTGAACTAGTCAATGACCTAGGATATCTATTGAAAGCTTTTGCAAAGCAGGAAGATACTTGTCTTACCTATTGATAAAGAAATTATTGAATTGTAAGGTTCTATTTATCTTGAGTTATTGAGAATGATAATTTTATAGTTATTAACAATATCATTTGTAAAAGAATCTTACAGCTTCTGGAATATCGCAACGAAAAATTAGACATTGAAATATAGCTGTATCTTGAGAGTCTCCATGAGTCCAAGTAAAAGCAAAACATGAAGCACAAGGTCCATTGCTTTCCCCTCGAGCATAGAATACTATTCTATGTACTTCGTAACTGTTTATAGGTTTCTGTGTAGCAGCCTCATACATTCTAAGGTAAAAAAAAAAACATGTATAAAAAAAAAAATAATATGCCGTAACTAAATTTATATATGAATATAAAGTAAAAAGTTTCCTTACATGACACTTCCTGATGAACAACTAGGCACAGAGAGAGATACTTTTATGGCAATAGTATTTTGCTCAGTTAGTAATCTCATATTTCTTTGAATTTCAATTTCTGATTTAGGTGCATCTATACCAGCAGCACCAAAATAAGTTATTGCATCAAATTTTGTATATTCTTGTTGCTCATCCGATAAAATGGTGAGTTCATAGTCATCTTCATAATTATCCGGTTTCATCTCATCTTGCTTTTCTGGAGTTGTTGCTGCAGGTGCAACATCATAAAATTTACTCTGACCAATTGTTTTGGTCTGCTGCACAGTTGGCGTTTCAATTTTATTATCTGTTTTTTCATTCATTTTGGATTCTTCGTTTAGAACCTGTGCAAAAAAGCATTAAATTTGATACTAAACAGTGGATTTTGAAAAAGTTGATTGAACATACTTCATGTAAATTATTCTGCAAATCTTCTAAATTGCCATTGTTTGGAATTTTTAACATGGGCGACTCTAGCAACGACCTAGATTGCCTTATAGTACCTTTATCACTGACAAATTCATACTCGTCGCTGGTCGCCACTGATTCAGTTGATTTGACACTTAAACTATCCTCCATTACAAAACCTGCACACAAACAAAGATAAGGATGCATCAATCACTTGGACTCGAAAGCAAGTTTCAACACACATAGAAATAAAAGATTCCTAGTTTATTGTAGCCCTATAGCCTTACGTACTTACATAATTAAGCCATTATATGGATGTTTTGATCGCTCTTTAATAGCAATCAATCGATAAAAACGATAACGTTATTGGAGTAAAATTCAGTGACATTTCAAGCGATCACGACGCACTCGCAGCATATATGCTATGTATATATGGCTAGAGAGATAGATATATGCGATTCGATGGTAGAGAGGCGAGAAAATGCTGGATTAATTGCAACTCTCTTCTTTGGTACCCATAACGACCGAGCAAACACACCCACAACTTACACAAGCCTAGTTTTGCGTTTAGCCTACTTTTGCGCGATCCAATAGATAAGCAGGAGAGAAAGAAAAAAGGCAGCAATAGAGCAAAACTCACGGTATAAAGCGATCGCTGATTGCCGAGCGCATCAGCGAGCCGACGCTGTCCGTCCGTGCGCTGACGAAGCGTGATCAGTTCGGCATTGCTGAATGCAAACATACAACAACTAAAACGTCTTGGTTGGCAGGAGATGCCTCATGCCGCAGTAGCACTCATAATAATCTCTCAATGATTTGCCAAATGACGTCTGCGCGCGATCTCTTCTGCTTGCTTCCAATCGCCAATCACTGATAACGTCGCGAGACTCGAAGCGAGTGTCGAGGCACAACACTGCTACAGAACAACATACAACTTTTTTATATGTACAAAATGCTATCCTTTGTAATTGCAGGTCACCGCGTATCGAGTAAATGGCAATTCGCTGACAACACACATATTTGTTCCGCTTGATGCTTTTTCGACGTTCGTCTATGTGACTGTATGCGTTACTAATTGCATCGACTGTATGCCAAGCAGTGAGAGGCTCTGTCGGGCTGTGTTGTGCTTCGCATAAGCAAATCTACACACGACTTTTTTAACGATGTGCGTCCAAAATCTTGATGATTACTGTAATCTTGCACACATACGTATAGATTGCTCTGTGTTGTTTGCGCGTATAATGCTTAACAATACGAAGATGATGGTGCTGTTCGTGCACAGACACACACGCAGGGCTGACGGCTCTGTGTGAGCAATGTGTATATCAGCATCACGCTCGAGTAAAATCTGCACACCTCGACTCAAACACAACCACCCCCTGAGTGTAGTCTCCTCTCGTTTCGTTCGCAAACTGCTCATATGTGTGTGTGCGAGAGAAAAAAAAGGAGAGGGGATTGTTGTGACGTGACTCAATGTCTCTCACGGCACGGCGGCGATTTGCAATGTGTTATCGTTTTATGCTATTGCTGTGCTGCAGTTGCAGTGGCAATTCTGCGTGCTGCAGCCGGAGCTAGCGTGTGCGTGCGTTATCGCAAAAATGCGGGCTTGAGAATTGCGCGAGAGGCCGACTTTCTCGATCGAATTGACGTTTTAATTACGTTGACTATTAGTTTTTGAAAACAATTTTTTTTCATGTTAGATATTGGGTGTAAAATAATTGGTCTTCGAGAACTAAATGAAAAAAGTATACTCTTTATGATGGTTACCTTGTAAAGTACGTAAGATTATTAATCAATTTCTTCACTGAATTCATTAGGCTTATTTTTGCATATTTTTAAAGTAAAATAAAAAAAATTCAAGTATATAGATTATAAAATATGTGTGTACAATAAAGTATATATTAATTACTTTATTTTGTTTTCATTACTCTTTATTACTTCATTAGTATTAAAGACATAGTTTTTATTTTCATTTTTATAAATCTAACTTAGATGTTGGTGATGTGTAACATAATTAGGATTAAAAAATGAAAAATTTTTATGCGTTTTTTATGGATACAATGATTACTAAAATACAAATTTGAATAACAAAAAGATACTTAATTACTCTTTTTCATTTGTTCTATTGTTGAATTAATTTTATCAAATACAATCTCATCACAAACTCAAAATCAATATTATCGTACGATAATTTCACTCTTATGTTCACCCATGAGTTGAGAATCAACGTTTTATATTCATGATTTAAATTGCCTGCCTTTATATTAGGTAGTTCTAGAGATATTCGTGGCGGGGCGCAAGTGACTAAAATACGAAAAGGCAGAAGCAATAACCTCTTTCTTTTCCTACCAGCTTTGCTGAACACTGTGTAAAAATGGTATGTTAAAAAATTTATGAATTAATTGTGATAAAGCATTGTAACAATTGCAATTTTTAAGAGAATAAATAAATTATTGTGTCATGTAAACATTCCACTAGTCGATTAATGCCAAAATGTTCAACTTTGTTTATAAACACGAGTGCAAATCTCGATATTCAGCATCCACGTGTATTTCTCTAGTGTCTTCATTTAATTAAAGGCTAATTTTTATAATTCATACTTTTTAAATTTTTTATCAATCTAACGACTGAAAATTTCGCGATCCAGAATGCACGAGTAATACTCAAGTGACTATTTCTCTATAGACTATTTTTAAATTTTAAATTTTTTGAGGTTAAAAATTAACTATTTGTTTTATGTTTGTGAAATTAAAACATATTCTTATTTTTTCAAGGCGAAAGTAAGATGTGCCGACCTTCGCAAGAAGGACAAAAAAGAGCTCCTGAAGGGAGTTGCTGAGCTCCAGACAGAGCTGATGAACTTGAGGGTAGCTAAAGTTACTGGAGGAGCTGCCAGCAAAATAGCCAAGATGTAAGCATACTTTTTTTATATTATTAATTAATAACATCCTAATTGTTATGTAGATCAGTACTTAACCAAACTGTTTTTATTTACAGTCGCGATGTCCGCAAGGCTATTGCTCGCACATATATTGTTATGAATCAGAAGCAGAAGGAGAACCTTCGCTTATTATTCAAAAACAAGAAGTACAAGCCTCTTGACTTGAGACCAAAGAAGACCCGTGCTATCCGCAGGCAGTTGACCCCTCATCAAGCTAGCCGCAAAACAATGAAAGAAATCAGAAAGAACTCTGCTTTCCCACAAAGAAACTACGCTTTGAAAATCTAACTTGAATAAATTAAGTTAATATTTTCATAATTAATCTGTTTTTATTGTATTTTTTTACCATCCTTATATAAACAGCTGCTTCATTCAATTATACTTTAAATTTCATTTCAAACATTTTTCATTTTTTTTTTCAAATTAAATTTGTGAACTTTTTGAAAATGAATAAAAACTTTTTGCATTTTCTACAAATAAATTGTTTGCAAGCTTTATACGCGTAACAAAGACATGAGACGCTTTTAGAGAATAATATTTTTACATAATCATTGTCTTGCAACAAAAACTATTGTATCAATCCCAATAACTTTGCATGAGAACTTTTCCAAGTAAAATTTAATTTAGATTGTTCGCGCCTGAAGTTGCAAGGCTCGAGAAAAAGACACGAGAAATCGTTATTGTCCAGTCGTGAGCTTGATATTGAAAGTTTATTCAGTTGGAATTCTGGTAATAATTTGCCGCGAAAAATGAGTCATTCTCTTTCGAAGCGCCGAGGAAAGTCTGCAATATACAGAATCGATCAAGCGATTTTGACTCGTCGTAAAAAAAGTCAAGTGGTTTTAATTTTTATGCAATTGATTATCATCTCTCTGCGATAAAGTTGCGTGCAATTTATTTATTTAGATTGAGCGTGGTCTCAATTTAGCGCTATATATAGGCACACCCACTTGAATAAAACTCGAGCAATATATCATATGGCACGTATTGTCCGTTGAGTCGTGCGACGGCGTACGATTGAAAATAAAAAGAAATGAAATGGAGGTGCGTTATTGTTGCTCGAGGATGAAATAATAACGCATCGAAACGTGAGCGCTGCTAATGTCCGTTGTAGTCGGGCGCGACCTCGTTCTAGCACACACATGCACATGTACAATAAGCACATCCAACATGATCGTTATTGTGTACGGTCGAGTAATTGTTTACAATATGTAGTACCAACGCGGTATACGTGCACCAGCCAACGTAAGCTGCAAAACTTTTTTGCCCCCCTCGGTCATGATCCGAGTTTTGCCCATCACAGCTGTCCGTACTTGCAAAAAATGACGTGTAGAAATTGAGAAATTCGGCTAATTGGATAATCGGTATGGCCGCAACGCGATGATCGATCGAGCGAAAGAGAAAAAAAAACGAGCGAGATAGTCGCGGAGAAACTGAGATACGTTCGTTGCTCGATGTGACTGTTTACACGCGCTCGAGTTCGACTGATATTGTGCGTTTATGAAGTTAAAAAAAAAAAGGAGAGCAAAGTTAATGCAGACGATAAGCTCGGTAACGATCTTGAAAATTTGAATTCTAGGCATCGATCGAGCGCACCATCGAGGAAGGAACCAATCACAGTCAAAACAACAACAAAGTACCGCGCGATCGGCAATAATATTTACTCGCCGAGGCGTCTACGTTACACAAGTGAAATATGCAGCAGCGCGCGGCAATTTTTAACTTTTAAATGAGTTTTGTATGCAATTCGTCGGATGCCACGAGCGCGGAGAAATATCGTTAGTTGCGTTTGAATATGTAACTCGTCGCATACGTGCATCGTTTCACGTTTTCCGATTGTTTTATTTCTTTTTGGACGAGTATGAGGCCGCGTCTCGTTTGCTCGGATGAAAAAAAAAATGAAAAAAAAAACGTCCGAGCCTACTCCGACACGCAGGCACATTGTGTTTTAATCTCTTTTGACGAGAGAGCCCATCGTTACATAGAAGGCCTTGATCTGTCTCGTCGCGTACGTGATACAGTTTAAAGCCGCAAAGAGGCACATCCTCTTTTGCCACGCGCGTTCACATACATAATAGGGCAGCAAAAACAAAAAACAAACAACACATGTGCGCTCCGCGCGTGGGGTTTTTTTGCTCGACCTTATACAATTTTGAAATTTCGCAGGGGGGAGAAATAGAATTTGGGAAAAAACATCGCTCAATCGAATGCGGCCCTCTTCCAGTCGATCGGATACATTATATGAGAAATCGCACGTTCGCAGCCGAGCTCGGCTGAGCGATAACGATTCGTCGATCGGTTATCGCTACATTAATGTTTATATTTATTGTTTTTCTGCACTCGTGCGGCTCACACACGATCTCGAGCATATTGTTGTATATCGCGCGTGTTGGTGTGCACTCGTGCAGCCGACAACGACTCGAGACTCGAGAGACGGAGAGAAAGGAGCGCCGAGTTGGGGCGGCTATTATGCTCCTCCGGCTCTCTCGAGTGTGTGTAGGCCGCGGAGAGGGGCGAAGTACTACCTATATACAGCGAATGTATTTCGCACGGACGTCGTATGCGACGGTGGTGGCGGCGGCGGCTTTTTATACTGCACCAAGAGAGGCCCACAATTCAGTCAGTCTCCTATCTGCAACTCCGCCAAGAGCCACGAATTTTGCACTCGTGCGCTTCAAAGTGCGACGTATCTCAATATACGACATATATTTAACTCGCCTTTCGTACGACATCCGCTCACAGACAGAGAAGAGATAAAAGTTTTTAAGTATCGCCTAAAAGTACATAGAAAACTTGGTTTGTGAAAAAATTCAAGTTGGAGAAAGGATATAATACGTCCCTTGCGCGTCGCGTTTCAAGAGAGGGGAACGAGAAATAAATCCTAAGAAAAGGACGATTCAACGTCTAATAGCTGCGAAAATATGGCAACGGTTCTCGTGCGCATGGGAATCCGGCAGGCCCTGCAGAAGGGCTTGATGGACAAGAAGATGCTGGCACCCGCTATCTGCGCCGGTGTCCTCGACCAAAACAACGGCTCCGAAGCTGCCCATGCTCGTCCCAATCCGATCGCCGTGAGTAACACCAACAGACCATTTTCACTGCCTATTTCGCTTCATTTTATTTATTTTATTTTTTTATTTTTTTCGACAAAAAAAACAGAAGAAAAGGTATAAAAACGAATGCACTCGCTGCGTGAATGCGCAAACTTCTCGAAGGATACGCGTCTCTTCCTTTATGTTTGGAAACAAGAGATACTTTTACCTTGGAGGGGGAGCGTCGTGTGTTTACGTTTGCCTTCAGTATATACACACAACGACATACGCACACATACGCAAACACGTGAATAAGCTATTATGCTTGATTTTTATGGAAGAAAAAGTGGTAGTCCTTCGTGTATAGGTACAAGGCGGAAATCGAAGGCAAAGCAAAGCCTCCGAAATGATTAAGTACCGCACCACGGAAGAATCACGAGTATATCCACGCTATTCGCCATGTATATAAATTAACGTGGAACATGGGAATGGGTCGAGCTGGCGCGAGCAGACTTTCTATGTGTTCCTATAGATATAATGCAGTTGCAGGTCTATGCAGCGAGTGCAGCTAGTCACGTAAGCCACTCGCCGATTAAAACTACGCGAGCATACGGAAAACCTTGGGGGCGTCGATGGCGCACGACTCTTTCTTTTTCATATTATTTTCCGAGATCTTCGCCAGCTTTTTCGGAATGCATTTTCCCTCGCGGTTGCGACGCGACAATAAACTTATTGTTGGGGTACGCAAAAAATTCGTTATCGTGAATTTCCGAGAAGGCGCGCACACGCGTTTATTGTATACAAATATAGAAAATTGCAAACGAGCGCAGCTACAGCTGCGGCGCGCGCGATCGAATTTCATTCGACGATTGTGCAAAAAGAAAAATGTCAGCTCCGTCATTTTATGGCAATTTTACAGATGCAGCGAGTCATGCAGCAGCAGCAGCAGCAGCGTCAAATGAGCACCGGCAAACGTAACGTGCACCAGACCAGCTCGGCCGCGGTCTCGCCGCTCGAGGAAAAAAAGCTCGAGCGAAAAATGGAGGAGGAGGAGGACAGCGACGCCGACAGCAGCGACGACGAGAGGAACCCCAAGAACCATCCGGCGAGGGTAAGGCAATATTATATCCAAGAGCTCACCATGTACATACATAACACGCCTCGTCGCTTACTGCCATTGTATAACAATTCTCGTGTCGAGTGTGTGTTTTTCATTGCATTATACGGCGCGAGGAGAGCGAGAGAGAGAAAAAAAAAGAATAAAATAATGCGAGAGCGCGCGCGAGAGAGGGAGAGGTCAATGATATCCAGTGGCCTCTTTGCTACATAGGCTCTCGCGAGTCGCGTATGCTCTCTATATGCACGCACAATCGCTACGATTGTTGAAAATCCGAGCACGCGATTTTTCTCGCCTTTCCTCGTGTCTCGCGAGCTCTACAGGCAATTATTAAAATGCTCTCTATCGAGTCCTATCGCGATCATAAACATCGCCAAGGTTGTTGTCGCGCGTTTCAATTCTAATTGACGATCGTCGAATCGATGGTTGCAGCCTCGATCGAGCTTCTGGAGGCGCAAAATGAGGACGCTCCACAGCCACTTGGACGTTAACAAGGACGGCGTCCTCAGCTACGACGACTTCAAGCTCTGGGGCGAGCGATTCGCCAAGCTCGGCCATCTCACCGACGAGCAGAAGGAAGAGTTCCAAGAGGTTTTGCAAGTGAGTATACTGTTACGATAAACAACCATCGACTCTATGTAATTGCACTCGAGTCGAACTAACGAACTTTCTTTTTTCGCTTCTTTTCCCCCCTGCAGCAAATGTGGGAGGAGCACTGGGGACCGATCGACCAGTACAACCTTATCGACGTTGAGACTTACCTGCAGGAGATGCATCACGTTCTCGAAGACAAATCTCTCAGGAAGAAGGTTCATCACTTTTTACCTTATCTCTTCAAGGTATATTTCGCAATTATTTCAATGAAATTTTGCAAATTCTATTTCATTTTACTCTTACAATAATAGAACGATTTGATTTTTCTGTCCAGGCGGTCGACAAAGACAACAGTGGCGAAATCTCAGTTCAAGAGTTCAAACTCTTTTTCAAATGCATTGGACTCGATAACGACGTGAGTATTTGCAACTTTTTCGAAAACATAAAAATTACAGAAATCTCTTTAATGGACTTTATTTTACTCTCTTTCCAGGATGCAGTAGTTAGTTTCAGTTATATCGATACCAACGAAGATGGCAAAATTAGTCTTGAAGAGTTCATCAAACTCGGCCGCGACTTCTTCTTGGCCAGCGACTCCAAGAGGCCCAGCAAACATTTCTGGGGGCCTTTGGTCGATTAAGAACGATCCAGCCAAGATCGTTCAAAAAAGCGTTAGTCATTCTCAGTGATATTTAAATTTTATAAATATATATTTGTATATTGTTTTGTACACATTCGGAAACATTCTCATCAAATTTGAAAGTAATTTATGTATTTTGTATTGGACTCGAGTCACACAAAAAAAAACTTAACTTTACAAATTTTTTACTAATTTTTTACACTTAGAATAAGTATCATTATAATTACAAAAATTTTAAACATTTGAATGCATTTTTACACAAAATGGTACTCTTAATACCATAGACTGTGATGTATAAAGAATGCTTTTTCAAATCGATGTATTGTTTTTATAATAAAACTGATAGATTTATAATAAAATTTATTCCATTTATTTATTATTTTCTAGGCTTCCTCAAAGAAAATCCTTCTCCAGTGAAAGCTTGGAATACTTCTTCCTCTGTTTTTTCCTATCAACATATAATAACATATAATTATCTTGAACAAAAATAAAATACATTTAAAAATGATGGAAAACATTTAAATACCTCTTTATCATTGATTTGCATAATATTTCTTAAAAATGAAAGAGTACCAATATTGTACTCATAATCAGGTATTCCCCTTACATAGGTTGGTTTTGCAGTTTGAAATTCTTTTTGAGAGCTATCTTTTCGTTTCTTGCCATCTAGTCTATTTCCTGATCCTTTGAAAGCAATGAAACCAGTTGGTTCTGGCATTAAATCTGCGGGATGAACTTTATTTTCTTCCTTGGGCTGTGGTTTTTCAGGCTCTTTATAGCCCACTGGAGGGGCAAATTCCACATTCATGTCACACTCAATTATAGTAACAGCTGAGCCTGGCTCAGTTTTTAAAACACACATTTCATATATTTTTGAATTGTATTTAATGGCTATCATGTCACCAGCAGTAAGACAAGCAAAACTTCTCAACCCATTTTCTAACACAGCCTTAGGATTAGTGATATCCAAAAAATCTTCAGATTGTGGTTGAAAACAAGCATAAGTGGCTACTGGTAGTGACACACATTCAATATTAAGTAGGTCTCCTTCTTGCAAAAGTAAATTATGCATCATCTACAAGTAATAAAAAGTTTTACATTAAGATAATCTTACAAATTATAACATTGTCATGTTTTTATAAAAATTATATTACCCAGTACGGAAGGTAAACTTTGCCTTCATCAGCTACAAATTCTAAAACTCCACTGTGGGTCATTCTGTCAGTTTTTTTATTTGTCAACTTAAATAACATGGGATAAACAATATGTAATCTTGTTAATGTATCCAGAGCTGAAGGTGGCATTATGACTACATAAACGCAAAACATTAATAAACCCATGAATTATACATATAATATTTGTTTTTATGGATACGATGTTTGATTTTACTCACTTTTTCCTCCACGTTCAACGTCCTGGCGATCATTACCAGGCATCATAGATACGGAAAAACATTTGTACTGTGTATTGAAAGGTCGAGGGACCTCGGGAAACATGTTGAAACCAAACTAAAAAAATAATTTTGTCATTATTAATCAAATACATAAATGCAGATGCGTAGTTAACCTTACAAAAGTTAAAAATCATATTAAAATACACGCGTACGCATCATCATGTCCTGTCTTCAAGATTTATAATATAGGAAAAGAAAAAACTTACCATTTCGATAAGATGGAATATGTATCTGAGTTGAAAAGAGAATTAGATTATTAACTGGTATTAATCGAATAAATTTGTGGATTAGCAATTCTGAAAAAAATTATCGACTTGGGGTGGTAAAAAGCAGACAGCAATGTTTTATCGAGTCCACAATGAACACAGCATGACAAGTGACAATTTTGCAAACGAATGTGTTTGTATACACTGCGAAGGTAGATACAATGTGCTATATATATAGCTGAAATACACTGCTTTGACTAATGAGGTCTGGCTTCTAAATTCTGAGGAGAATGTGTGTAATGTAACCAGCGTTATAGGCGCTGACTCGCTACGCTGCTGCGCATCACCATTACCTGTGTCGACCTCTTACTCTACAGACTGAAGTATTAAGAAAGGATTAAATTTTCATATGAAAAAGAATTACAATGAAAATTGCTAGCAATGACTTTGAACAATTTTAAAAATTCAATTTTGAATATTTTAATTCTCGTTTATCATGTTGCCTTTTAAAATATTATCTACCAACTAACACAATTGATTGTTGAATATTTGAAAACCTTCATATTAAAGTTCTACTAAAATTATTCATTAAAATAAAAATGAAATAGAATGGCTATTTTTAAATACAGACGTTGATATTTATGAAGTTGTAACGTGTAATTTACAATTGGGTTTGGTCAATTTTTTCTTCCCACAAATTTTACTTTTTATATTAGAAATAATATTGAATACAAGAAATCAGCTTTTTTACAATAAAATTGTGACTTATAATAAAGAACTAATATGCTTTGTATTAAAAAAAACAATCATATTTATTTAAAATTATTTAAATCACTTTTAGTAATAATGTTTTAACTATAATACATTGTATGATACAGAATCTTTCATTATTTTGTAAATTTTTACTGACACAAAGTAAATAATACAAATTTAACAAGTGGTTATTTAATCGCCGGTGTATTCTGCTTCGAATTTCTGGAAATCTTCTTCAGTAAATAGGGTTGACTCTTCTTCTTCTTTCTTTTCTTCAGGTACAACATAATGCTTTTGAGTAGCTCGCTTGAAAATCTAAAAAAGAAGTAAATAATGATACATTGAAAAATGCTTGTAAAACAAGAAATATGCACTGACAATAAATTTTAGTTTGCGTACCTTTTCAGCCATTGCAGCTGCAGAATTCTTTTTACTTAGTAACAATAGTTTTTTAACATTTTCTTCTGTTGGATCATGTTTTTCTGGCACTTTAGAACTAGCTCTCACTCTAACCAAGCTTTTCTTTTTCTTTTTGGTCGTTATAACTTGCGTTTTTGAAGAAGGCATGTTGAGAAATATTATCTGACGTATGAGTATTACTCGTGTGAACACAAAATTGTAAACTAAAAAGTTTGGGATCTATGCATTATACTGATGCTAGCCATCTGATGCAGCAGTTGCGGCATTTCTCCACGTTGGTTTCAGACCTCGTGCAATGATGAAGCAAAAGTCAAAACTTGCATTTGGGCGGCAGATTTGAAATTATTTTGTAACGTTTTTGAATACTATTACATTTTTTATTTTTTAATTAAATATCCGGAAAATTATGACATTTTGAGATAAAGTCCATATGAATCTAATAATTTTGGTTCTAAAGTAGGATTTTAATTTGTCAAATTTTATTGCACATGAAAAATGTTGAATTTCAGTTTTTAGGTGGGAAATTTGATGCATAATTCAAATTTTTATTGTTCCTAGAAGTATTTTTATTATGATCATTGTAAGCTATCTGTTTCTAGTGAAATTTATGCTAAAAACAAAACCACGGATTTTAATTTCTCTTTGTTCATTTCTCTTTCTTGAACCGATGTCAGTTCGCAGAAATCATCCGAAGCAGTGAGTGTGAGAGACAGAGAGGGAAAGAGAGAAATAGAGAGCAAAGCAGCGGCAAGCGCGGGAACGAGATGCGGCCATATGTCAGAACGGCTCCTGTTGCTCTTATTCCTGCCTATTCCTTACGGCTCGCTGTCTTGTAGTGCCTGCTTCTCGGCAACCCTCAGCAGTTGTACAGGTTATTAGCACGGAAACGGTTGTTAATAAGTGAATTCGGCTCTTTTTCTTTTCTTTTCTTTTTCGTTCGTTCGAAATTTTGCATTGAGTAGTTTTTGCGAACGACATAATCAGTTAAAAATCAAATCGTCAATAAAAAGATGATTGTCGAGGCGACGAACGGGACCACCGAGCCCGCCAAGTCGGAGGATGAAACTCCTGACAAAGAAATCAACGAGGAAGAACAAAGCGAGCCTCTACCTCTCGACGAGAGTCACCCGAATAAACGCGTCAAAACTGGCAATAAAACTATAACACAGCCCGCGAAAACTGTGGAAGTCAGAAGCAAGAAATCGTTGATACCTCGTTGCGAGATCTGCCTTCAAAAACTTGATGATGATTTGGGATATTATGGTGGTCATCCGAATGATGCCCTTGAAGAATACGGTGTTTTGGTTGATTCGAGACTATGCTTGTTTAATGGTGATGAGTCTGATATTACAGAAGGAGATGCAAGAGCTATCAATAGAATTACAGGATACTGGTAAGTCACGTTTTTTATAAACAACTTTGTATTATTCACAAAATCTTGTTCACAACTTTACTTTTTTTTCTTGATTTTAGTGTGTATGACAAAAATGGTCATTTGGTTCCTTTTGATGAAGGCTTGATAGAAAAAAATGTATTTTTATATTTTTCTGGATATGTCAAACCAATTTATAATGATGATCCTTCTAACGATGATGGTATTCCTGCTAAAGATCTCGGTCCTATTGTAGAGTGGTATGTTTCGGGTTTTGATGGTGGTGAACAACCACTAATTACTTTAACAACTGAGATTGGCGACTACATGCTCATGAAACCGTCTACAGAATATGCTCGTTACATGACCGCTGTTAAAGAGAAAAGTTTTATAAGCAAAACAATTATAGAGTTTCTTATGGATGAAAATGCGCCCAACGAGTACGAAGATCTACTCAACAAGCTTGAGGTTAATTGATTTTTAATAAGCTTGATAGAAAACTCTATATAATGCATTCAAAGGTTTTTTTATCTTCTTTTTAGACTGTTTTGTTACCTACTGGATTACCAAAATTTACTGAAGATATACTATTACATCATTCTCAGTTCATATGCGATCAAATCATATCTTTTGATGAAGCAGCTACTGAAGATGATACTTTATTAATTACCAAGCCCTGTATTAGGACTTTAATTAATTTGGCTGGAATATCATTCAAGAAAGGGACAACCGCAAGGAGCAGGAGGAGAACTCGAAAAGAGGAAGATGATTGGAGAAGAGCTCTTATACGCAAAGGACAAAATGCTAAAGCGATGGTTTTTAGCAAAGCAACTACTACTCCATTGGTTAATGATGTTTTTGACAGCTTTTTCCCTAACCAAATAGCCAAAAATAACGACGATAAATTAATGTTAAAAAGAAAAAGATGCGGAGTTTGTGAACCTTGCCAGCAACCAGATTGTGGTTTGTGTGCTAATTGTAAAAATATGTTGAAATTTGGAGGGTCTGGAACCAGTAAGCAAGCTTGTGTGAGACGTAGATGTCCAAATATGGAAATTGAAGCTGCTGCTGATGATGATGCAGAAGGACAAGAAAATATTGATGAGAATGCAGTGCCCAGTTTGATTGCTCGTAAAAAGATGATCGGTGGATTAAAAAGTAGAGATGTTACAGTAGAATGGATAGGAGAACCTTTGGCATCAGATCAAAATAGAACTTTCTACTCTGAAGTAGCACTTGACTCAGAACACATAGCATTAAATGATTATGTTTTCATTGAATCTGTTGATGTTTCAGTGCCTGTCCAAATAGTAAAAGTTATTTATATGTGGGAAACAAAATTGAACCTTAAAATGTTCCACGGCACTTGGTTATGGAGAGGCAGTGAAACTGTTCTAGGAGAAACTTCAAGTAGTAGTGAAGTCTTTTTGGTGGATGATTGTCAAGATGTTCCTATTTCATACATAAAATCAAAAGCTACTGTTGTTCATAGAAGCACTCCAGAAAACTGGAGTGAATTAGGTATATATATTTTGTTAGAGGGTATGAAAAATTTAAGTAGTAAGTTGTGAACTTTTTTTTTTTTTTTTTTCAATTTTTTGGACACTATGAGATCTTAAAGTATTTGTAAATAATTCGCGAATTAAAAATTATTGAAAATTTTACAATAATGTATTGTAATTTTTTTAGGCAATGAAACTGTTAATACCAGTATGGATGATTCAAAAGAAGATATTGCATCATTTTACTATCAAAAACGATATGAACCCTACACTGCTAGATTTGAAGACCCACTGCCAGATTTAGTTTGTCCTCCAGGTTTGAAATATCGTTTCTGCGCATCTTGTACCCGCAGTACCTACGCACAACAGAAAAATAGACCACATGTTATGGACAAGCTAGAAGAAATAAGCAGGAAAGAAGTTCTCTACGGTCTTGTAAGATTCAAAGAAGAAGAGTACAGAGTTGGCAGTGCTGTATACTTACAACCAAAAACTTTTACTTTCAAATACCCTGTTCCATATAAAAACCCTGTTAAACCTTCAAAACGTGAAGTAGACGAAGAGCGATATCCGGAATACTATCGTAAATTTCATGATCGAATCAAAGGATCAAATTATGATACCCCAGACCCTTTTGATATTGGTTATATCACACGTATATATGCTACATCAAATGTCAAACTACTGGCTGCTAGTAGTTTACAAATTAGAGTGAAAAAGATGTATCGTCCTGAGAATACTAAGAAGGAATCTGCGAAGGTTCACTCTGATATTAACCTGCTTTTTTGGAGTGAAGAAGGTACTTTTTATATTGCTTTTTTTCTCAAACTATGATATATAATATTGAATTTCTTTGCAGAAGTGGATGTTCCTTTTAGTTGTGTCATGGGAAAGTGTTACTTGGCTTATTCTGAAAATTTGGATACTTCTGTGGAAGAGTGGACTGATGCAGGTCCCAATAGGTTTTACTTTTCTCAAATGTATAATGGTAAAATAGACGAATATGATGAAGTGCCTCCAAAAGCTTGTAACATTGGTGCGCTTGGTAAGCAAACAAAAAAAATAAAGTCAAAAAGTAAAAGAGCTGAAACTCAGCCATTGGAAGTTCCTCCCAAGTATCCAGAAATAAAAAATAAACTGCGCACATTAGATGTTTTTGCTGGTTGTGGAGGTAATTTCTCATTTATTATTTGACAAGTATTAATATCATTAATTTCAAATTCAAATTATGACGTGATATACAGGTTTGTCTGAAGGATTACATCAAGCTGGCATTTCTGATTCTAAATGGGCTATTGAAGTTGATGATGCAGCAGCACACGCTTTTAGATTTAATAATTCAGATTGTTCTGTTTTTACCGGCGATTGCAATGCAATTCTGAAGAAAGTCATGGATGTAAGCTAATTATTTTCCCTTTTCGATTTTTCTTGTATAAAATTCCATTACTCACAATTAATAAGCATATACATTTTACTCACAGGGAGAAACTGTACTCGGAGGTCAACGTTTACCGCAGAAAGGAGAAGTAGAATTACTTTGTGGTGGTCCGCCATGTCAAGGATTTAGCGGAATGAATAGATTTAATTCTAGAGCCTACTCATTGTTCAAAAATTCTCTCGTAGTATCGTACCTGTCTTATTGTGATTACTATAGGCCCAGATTTTTCATCATGGAAAATGTCAGAAATTTTGTTAGTTTCAAAAAAAGCTTGGTACTTAAATTAACCTTGAGATGTTTGATCCGCATGGGTTACCAATGTACTTTTGGAGTACTTCAAGCTGGAAACTTTGGCGTTCCTCAAACGAGAAGAAGGTTGTTTATCGTTCTTACAACGTTCTTCAATACCAAGATTAATTATAAAAATTGTAACTAATTGGTTCATGATTTTTAGGATGTTCATAATTGCTGCTGCACCAGGTGAAGTGCTGCCAAAGTTCCCTAATGCTCTTCATGTGTTTAGCAAATCGGCATGCAATTTGCATGTTGTTGTAGATAATAAGAAGGTATTATTAGAGAACTTACATATTTTTTTAAACTATTTTGAACCAATATTAATTTTGAAAATTCTTAGTACTTCCCCATGTATGATTGGATAGACGCAGCACCATACAGAGTTACCACAATTAAAGACGCTTTGTCGGATTTACCAATAATTAAAAGTGGAAAAGGTGAAGAGTTGATGCGTTACGGCAGTGAACCAGCCACGCATTTCCAGAGAAAAGTACGATCTTTTTCATTAAAATTATTTCAGTTACTAGTAAGATTTTAAACTTATTAATATTCTTATTAGGTAAGACGCGGACTCGACGATAGTTCATTGTTTGATCATATGTGTAAAGATTTGGGTCCAATGTCTGAGGCTCGAATGGCTCACATTCCGACTGCCCGTGGATCCGATTGGCGGGATTTACCAAACATTTCAATCCCGTTATCAGACGGAACTTACACAAATAAATTGTAAGGGTATTTTTGCTTGAAACAACAAAAAACGAACATATTTTATTGTAAACTAAATAATATGATTTCTTTACAGGAAATATAATTACCACGATAAAAAAAGTGGTAAAAGTTCGACTGGAGCTTTCAGAGGGGTTTGTGCTTGTGCCACTGGCAAAACGTGCAACCCACGAGATAGGCAAGAAAATACATTGATCCCGTGGTGCCTTCCACATACCGGTAATCGTCACAATCACTGGGCCGGACTTTATGGTAGAGTAGAATGGGATGGTTTCTTTAGTACAACTATAACAAATCCTGAACCTATGGGCAAGCAGGTAACTATCAAACGTTTATATAAATAATTAAATATAAAAAAAATGGTATACTAGACACTTATACCGTAAATTGTTTTTTTTTGTTCAGGGCCGAGTATTACATCCAGAACAAACAAGAGTTGTAAGTGCGCGCGAATGCGCGAGATCTCAAGGTTTTCCGGATAGTTTTCGTTTTTATGGAAATTTACAAGATAAGCACAGACAGATTGGTAATGCAGTACCTCCACCACTAGCTCGTGCAGTTGGGTTAGAGATTAAGAAGTCGGTTAGTCAAGTCGAAGCAAGAGTTAAGGAAGAGATAGTAAAGGAAGAGGTAGTAGTAAAAGAAGAGGAAGTAAAGGAAGTAAAGGAAGAGATAGTAAAAAAGGAGGAATCATGAATTAACTTTAATTATGGATGCTAATGTATATGTACTTTTAAGTTTAATTTTATTCAGTATTAGGTTGACATTAACATTTTTGTGTGAGCAGGTTCGGCTTTGTTCATTACTTTTTTATCAGCGGACCTGTTTTTAATTTTCATAAAATTTGTTTTTACTTTTAAAAAAAGAAATTTGCTATTTACGGTCCATATCATCATTAATAAAAAAAACCCACTTAAGCAAGCTTTAATTTAATCAAACATTTAATACAAACAGGATTCTTTAACTAAATTTTATCACCCAAATAACCGAGCAAAGACAAGACTCTCACTTATTGTGAACGGTTCAAATTATTGTATGATATTAATAATGTTGTGTCATCAAGTGCCTTAGGTTTAAAAAAAAATGTACATTATATGAAAAAATATTTAAATACAAATTTCAGAAATCTAAAATTGTATATTCGATTTATTTTTATTCAGAGCCTGTTCTATGTTCAAATATTTAAAAAAAAAGATGACGTTACTTATCATCTTTTTACTGTTATCAACTGGAAATTCTCTATCATTTTTGCTACTGCAACGCAATTAAAAATCAATCTCATGAGTATCATCCCCCCCAGTACGCGAAGCCGCGAACATTCCGTGTGTACTATCGGCAAATAATTTCTCGATTCATAGCTTATCAGTTTCATTGTACTATTATTAAATGATAAACAATGCTAGATATTGAAGTATTACTTGCAAATGCAGTTTTGTGATAAGAGATGCGATGCCGATGGTCACATTGAAGTCTGCAGCCACTGTCATTACGCACTGGCAGCAGGCAGTCAGTGCGCGATTCGTAACTGAGCGCGCATCAAACAATTTCCCGTCTGCTATCGTGTGTTTATAACGCAGACCGCTAACGTGGTCCAAAGTAAATTGTTTCTCTCGGCATCGTCAAACCGCATTTTCGAAAATGTTACGACTCATAAATAAATCTAGCTTTCATCAGATCAATAAACGATGCTGTCAATGGAGCAAATTTTCCTCATCAAAGGTTAAATGCATGTTTTTTTCAATTTGGCATCTTTTTTAACTCGCCCATTATTTTACAGAATACAGAAAATGAAGGCAAAAATATTGAGTTACCGGTGGAAGATGCAGGTCACAAAATAAAAAGAATAATGAAAAGAGATTTCGCGTTCATGAAAAAAAAAGTTATGTTTTGGAAAGATTTCAAGAATCCAGCAATCGATGAAAATACTGGCAGAGTGATTGATTGGGATGATCCAAATGCTCCAATCTTCCCAAATTACTGTGATATAGTTATTATTGGAGGCGGTGCTATGGGTAGTTCAATAGCTTATTGGGCAAAGCAATTAGCACTTAAATCTTTGAATGTTGTTGTCATTGAAAAAGATCCTACAGTATGTATCAATTAAAATATTTTGTAAAAATTAGTTATCTTGACATGCTGATGAACAATATATATTTCTAGTACAAACAATGTTCAACCGTGTTATCAGTTGGTGGTTTGCGGCAACAATTTTCACTTGAAGAAAACATAGAAATGTCTTTGTTTGGAGCAGAATTTTTAAGAAATATTAATGACTATTTAGGAGTCGAAGGTGAACCTCCAATTGATGTTCAATTTCAGCCGTACGGATACTTATCTTTAGCATCAACACCAGAATCAGCTGAAGTACTCATGAAAAACTCAGAGTTACAAAATGAGATTGGTGCAAAAAATACAATTCTAACTGCAGGTCAATTATCTAGTAAATTCCCATGGCTCAATGTAAAAGACATAGAGATGGGATGTCTTGGATTAGAAAAAGAAGGATGGTTTGATCCATGGACACTTCTTAATGCATTCAAACGAAAAGCGGTTTCCTTAGGCGTTGATTATGTCAAAGGCGAAGCTGTAGGCTTTAATTTTAAAAAAGATCCAGGTGTAATGGTTTCTGGTGTTGCTCCTGGTGAATTTGAATCACTTAATTATTTGGTTGTAAGTTTCAATATAGATTTATTCTCTTTTGGTTATAATAAATTCAATTTCATTTATTTAACCTTATTAGGTTCGGACAGATGATGGAAAACTGAGACCAATTCAATTTAGCAGGTGTATTATTGCAGCTGGAGCTGGTAGTGGAGATATTGCTAAAATGGCAAAAATTGGTCTTGGCAACGACATGTTATCTGTACCATTACCTGTAGAACCTAGGTAATTTATATCATTTCATGAATTATTTATGATAGAATTGATTCACCATTTTATTTTTATAAGTCTGGATTTAGAAGAATTAAATTGAAGTTTTCTTAGGAATTAATACTAACAATTCTTTCACTTTATTTTATTTCTCAAAGTGTACAATTTATTATTAACCATACAATTTTTCAGAAAAAGATTTGTTTATTGTTTCCATGCCCCAGAAGGGCCAGGACTTAACACGCCAATGGTTATAGATCCCTCAGGTACATACTTTAGAAGAGAAGGCTTAGCAAACACATATATTTGTGGTCGCTCTCCTGATGCATGCGATGAACCAAGTTGCGATAATTTAGATGTGGATCCAGCATATTTCGAAGAAAAAATTTGGCCTACTTTAGCTCACCGTGTGAAAGGTTTTGAAAATTTAAAGGTAATTATCAAAAAAATTGATGTATTGAATGACTGAACTTGTAAAAAATATTTATTCTATTCATGATTTCTTCAGGTAAAATCTTCATGGGCTGGATTTTATGAATACAATAAATTTGATGAAAATGGAATCATTGGTTTTCACCCATACCATGATAACATTATCTTTGCCACGGGCTTCAGTGGTCATGGTATACAGAAAGCACCAGCTGTTGGAAGAGCTATCTCAGAGTTAATTCAGTATGATAGTTACACGACGATAAATTTAAATAGATTAGGGTTTGACAGATTTATAACAAATGAGAAAATGAAAGAAAATAACGTTTGGTAAAATACAAACAATTTTATTAATATTGTATAATAAAGTGTACATAAATGTAAAAATATTGTTGTTAGATTGTTATGAGTTGAATTGTGCAGCATTATTTGTCAAAATAAAATTTTGAAATGAAATTTTCAATTCCATAAATTTTTTCCTATTAATTTTGATAATTCATTAATTTCAAATCTTCAACATATTTATTTGAAACTTGAAGAAACACCCAAAAAAATCATAAAAAATCATCAAAGTAATCATTCATAAACTCATAAAAAATTATTAAAAAATTTTTCATTTTCATGTTTATTCTTTTAGAAATGATGTTTTCATCAAAAACCGCTAAATATATTTCATTCCTTTTATTTCAATCAAATTTTACAATTTTTTAAGTTCTTTATCATGTAAATTCGGTTTTTGAAATTTCGAGCGCCATTACCACCTGAAATGTTTCATTTCCGGTCTGCTCCGTTGCCACTTTTTTAAAACGCACGTCGTACAAAAAAATCCTTGAGGTTAAAACGTCTCTACAGTGTATAGTGTATACACTGTATGTACGATCGCTTCACAGTTCACGCGTGCAGTCTACACCCACGTGCAAACTGCTAGGCAGAAGGAGTTTATTGTTTGTACACGTTTTTATTTAAATTGTTGATCTAAAATGTTGGTCCTCTTTGAAACGGCAGCTGGCTATGCCATTTTCAAGGTAAGTTTATAACAATCATTGAATATTTTTATTAAAATTATTTTTTATGTGGGGAATAACCTAGAACCCAAAGCCGGCACGTGCCCTTATTCGATTTTTATCAATCTCTAAAATCCAAAAGGGTTGATGTACAAACACTCTTTTTAATTTTTGTCAATTTTGCGTACTGTTGTCAATGTTTCAAATTTTTATATATACTTTTTCACTTGATTCCAGGTACTCGATGAGAATTCATTAAAACAAATAGATGATTTATACCTTGACTTTGGAACACCAGAAGGAGCTAGCAGAATGTAAGTAGAAAACTCTAAATAATTGTTTGTAAAAGAAATATGTTATCAGAATTTTTATTTTTAAATTTAAATCTTTCAGTCTTAAGTTGAAACATTTTGCCAAATTTGAGGATACAACTGAAGCTCTTGCAGCTACTACTGCTGCTGTCGAAGGGAAATTATGCAAGACTTTGAAGAAAGTTTTGAAGAAAGAATGTGCATCATTGCAAGAAGAACTAGCAGTTTCTGATTCAAAACTTGCAAATTCCATTAAAGAAAAACTCCAACTCCAATGTGTTAGTAATTCAGCAACTCAAGAATTAATGAGATGCATTCGCAGTCAGTTAGATGGACTATTGGGTAGTGTCCCAAAGAAAGAAATGACTGCCATGGCATTGGGTTTAGCTCACAGTTTATCCAGGTATAAGCTCAAATTCTCACCAGATAAGGTGGACACCATGATAGTCCAAGCTATTGGCCTTATGGATGATATAGATAAAGAATTGAACAATTACGTCATGAGAGTTCGAGAGTGGTATGGATGGCATTTTCCTGAACTTGGAAAGATTGTAACAGATAATTTGGCTTTTGTAAAAACAATCAAAACGATTGGAACACGAGAAAATGCTATCAACACAGATTTATCTGATATTCTTCCCGAAGACGTCGAGGAGAAAGTGAAGGAGGCTGCTGAAATATCAATGGGAACTGAAATTTCAGAAGATGATATCAGAAATATATCTCGCTTATGCGATCAGATAATTCATATTACTGCCTACAGAGCACAGCTTTATGACTATTTGAAAGCTCGTATGATGGCCATAGCACCAAACCTAACTGTTCTCATTGGAGAACTTGTTGGAGCTCGTCTCATATCTCATGCAGGATCACTTATAAACCTTTCTAAACAACCTGCATCAACTTTGCAAATTCTTGGTGCAGAGAAGGCCCTCTTCCGAGCTTTAAAGACGAAAAAAGATACGCCCAAATATGGTCTTGTCTACCACTCAGCACTCATTGGTCAAGCCTCTACAAGAAATAAAGGTAAAATGGCGCGTATGTTATCTGCTAAAGCGTCTTTGTGTGCAAGAGTCGATGCTCTCTGCGACGAAGCCACCTTCCCAGATTTAGGTGCAGAACACAAGGTTAAATTGGAATCAAGGCTGAGATTGCTCGAGGAAGGTAATCTGAGAAAAATAAGTGGAACTCCAAAAGCTAAAGCTGCCTTCCAAAAGTTCCATGCTAAGAGTGAAATTGCAGAATATCCAGTTGCTGCGGATTCAACTATTAAGAGTGAGGTACCAGAAAGGAAACCTTTAATTGAAGAAATAAAAAAAGAAGAAATAGTAGCAGAAGAAGTTAATGGAGAAGAGACAAAAAAGAAAAAGAAGAAGAAGAAGAGGACAATTGAAGAAGTCGAGGAGGTAGAAGTTAAAGTTGAGGAGCCAGAAGAAAATGGAGGTAAGAATCAAAAATGTTTCCAACAAGTTACAATGATATGTATTACTTTTAAAGACTTGATATTAAAGTTAATGTAATTTATGTTTTTCAGAGCCCAAAAAGAAAAAGAAGAAGAAGAAGAAGCACCAAGAAGAACAAGAATAAAAATCTTCCTAATGTTCTTAGACCAACACCTGAAAGAACAAGAGCAGAATTTGCTCCATTGAAAAATGGTTGAAATTTTTGTAAATTAGGAATAAGTGTAATTTTAATGAAAAAAAATGTACATACTTAGAATTAGAAATATATTTAAATATTAATTTTTGAAATTTCAATCTTCTATTTTTTTATTAAATCCTTTTCTTTAATTAATTGAAATGCCTTCTTGTGCTAAAATATTTCCATGAGAGTTATAATACATGTAACGATTTTTGAATATTTTAAATATTAAATTTAACTACAGGTTCTTACTGCAACTCATGGAAAAGAAATAATCATAACATCTCGCTCTTCCTAGGATCATCCCTCCTAATACGTTGAGTAATTTTCTCATGAAAATTTTACATTTGTGCTCTCAGCAAATAATTGTTTGATTCACAGCTGAATTATATAGTTGTTATTCTAATGAAATGGTAATAAAATTCAGCATTCGACGTACTGCAAATATTAATTTTTTTGACGAGAGAGAAGATTCAAAAATAAGGAGGAATAATGAATATTTGTGACGTCTCTGAGCGAGAGCTAAGACAGTAAGACATTGATTATGTTGACAACTGTTCAAAAGCACTTGAACATTCGTATGCCTTTGTTTACGATCTCGACACGAAAAGTTAAACGATCGCGTCATACTTGGTCAGTAACGATCGCGGCGAGCCTCTGCCAACACAATCGATTTTGAAAAATGGCGACCACGAAGTAGGCAATTTCGTCAAATAAAAACAAATTCCAAATCGGAATTCGGTACAAAACTGCAGCAAATAAAACGGGTAATTATGTTGATTGCAGGGAGGTTTTCTTCGAGAAGTTGAAAGAGGCGCAGAAGCACTCGAGCCAGAGGTGGCGACAGTTGCTCGAGCGGGAGGCGTTCCAGCTGTCCCCCTACGACCTCGAGAGCCTGGAGATCTTCAGTCAGCTGGGGCTGTTCGCCTCGAGCACGATGTTCGCGCTGACCTGCCTGAACGCGTTCGGACACCAGTGGTCGCGGCCCGGGCGGCTCTTTTTCGAGTTCTGCGTCACGATCCTGCCCTGGATCGCCAACTGGACGATTCTGGTGGGCTGGACGAACTACATGTCGGGCTTCTTCCTGCTGATGACGCTGCTGTTCTGGCGCGACGTCATCCGCGACCTGATCAAGCCGAAACGAGAGGTGGTGAGAATGAGCGAGGACGATTACAGCAGCGGTCGGCTGGCCGTGATGACGAATTTCCGCGGCATGGCGATCCTCGCGATGGTGCTCTACCTGAGCCTCGAGCAGTGCAGCTGCTTCCCGGAGGAGCTGAGGTTCCACAGTAGGCACTACAGCCTGGCGAACTTGGGGCCCGGCCTGATAATGCTCCTCAACGGCATGTTCGAAATGCAGACCGGCTACAAGAGAAACAGGCCCAGCAAGTGGTGGAGGACGACCTGGACGATTCTATCGCTCGGACTGATGAACGGCTACTACGTGATCTACGCGAAGGAGCGATACAACGAGCAGGGCCGCCACTGGAACTTCTGGATCTCGGTGTTTCTCGCGCGCTTGGTCACGGCCCTGTTGGCGCGGCCGTGGCTGCGCGGACGCAACGCTGCCTTCGTCACGGGCTTCCTCCTTCTTTGCCTGCAGTACTGGAGCACGCGGCACAACATGGAGGCGCTGTTGTTGAGGCCCCTCCTGAGGCAACTGCCCAGCAGGTTCTACGCCGAGCTGAACAGGGAGGGCTGGGTCGGCTTCGTGGGCCACTTGGCCCTCTACATGTGGGGCATCGGCACCGCACGCTTGATCCGACACTACGACATCCCGCTCGAGACCAAAGAGGCGATCGAGCTCAAGCCCAACGCCATAGCGACGTTCGCCTGGTGGAGCGGCTCCGCCGCGATCAGCATGTGGGTGCCGCGAGCCGAGGCCAAGTCCGAGCTGATGGTCGTGCTCGCGGGCACGGGCTACTGCATCTGGCTCTGCAGCGTCACCCTGGCCGGCCTGGCTCTGCTGGCGGCCATCGAGGCCGTCTTCCGCTACCGGACCAAGAGGGGCGGCGAGCCCTTCCGGACCCTCATGATCTATCGCTGGATCAACCGATACCCCCTGTGCTTCCTCTGCTGCGGACTGCTCGCCCACGAGTTCGTCCGAGAGTTCAATGGGCCCGCGAAAAAGTTCCTCGTCAATCCTTACTTCGGCTGCATCACCGTTCTCTACGGCGTCCTCGCGCTTTTTCTCGTCGGCGTAATTATCTACTCCATCGTAGATTTATTCTTTAGTTTTGTAGCGCCGCCGGAGCCGAAACTGAAAAATGCCCGCTATTACGACCAACGGAGCGTACAATGATACGTATTACGTAGGCCGCGATTCCGCATTCTCGCCCAATTGTGTACAATTCGTATTTCTTGTTGATACGAAAATTACTCCTGGCGAACGCGAGCTTGGACGTGGCTCTTCAAAGCTGCGTTTAAATGTAAACTTGAGAAATATTATACATATAAGTTGAATCACGACTCGGGCCGTCCGTAATGTCTTGACTGCCTTTCGCCGCGGGCCGCCCACGATCATCGATCGTTACATTTACACTGCAAACATTTCCATAGGTTCCAACGCGTATTAACTGTACATATAGATAGTATTTTTTATGTAAGATAATTTGTACATATGAAACTTGACTAAAACTTACAATTGTGTACACTGTGGAAATACAACATGACTTTTATACACTAGACTCGCTATTGTTCTTTATTTTGTTTCGTACGTTGACCTCGTCCAATCAGCTTCCCCCGATCGGGTATGGTATCGATCACGTAAAAGAACAAGACACCTAACGACCAGTCACATATTCCGCGCTCACCTTTGTCATTGATAAAAAATCGAAATTGCACGAATTGTATTTAAACGTGGAAGCTTCGAGTAGTCAACTTCCAGCAAGCAAGATGTATGAACCCAAGTTTCGTCAGCTCTGCCTGTTACTTTTAACACTGAATTTGCCCCGATTTCTTTGTAAGTTTTATTCTCCTCTCGACCTAAGCTGGGACTAAAAAAATACTCTATTGAATATGCGTTGAACAGGCCTCGAGGGTGAGCACATCATCGGCGGCGAAGAGGCCCACCCTGGCCAATTCAATTATCACGTGGCCATCGAGTACTCGGAGCTGTGCTACCAGCCCTACATCTGCGGCGGCGTCATAGTCGACGATCGGCACGTGATCACGGCCGCCCACTGCTTCGTGGAGAACGATCGCTCGGGCTTCCGGCCCCAGAGGACCAGGATCGTCGCCGGGGTCAGCGACCTCGAGGACAGGAGCGGGGCAGTGCTCCGAGGGGTCGCCAAGGTCTACGTGCCCGAGCGCTACTTCCGGGGCGAGGCCGCCGACATAGCCGTGGTCCAGCTGGAGGCGCCGATCGGCCTGGGCAACGCCAGCGAGATCGGCGCGATTCGGCCGCCCGCGAACGCGAGGAGCTACGCCGGCCACTTGGCCGTCCTCACGGGCTTCGGCACTACCTCCATGGACGTCTACGTGAACGCCCAGGGCGAGAGACACGAGGTAACGGGCCAGAACTCGCCGAGGCTGCGATACGCCCCGGCCGACGTCCTGACCAACGAGGACTGCTCGAGGATCAAGGAGGAGCTCGTGCCGCCGAGCCTCGTCTGCGCCAAGATGCGCCAGCGCAAAGCTCCGGACAGCGAGCCGACCGGGGCCTGCTCGGGCGACAGCGGAAGTCCCCTCGTGCTCGGTCGGAGCACCTTGATCGGTATTCTCGTGCGGAGCCCGTTTGGATGCAGCGAGCTCAAGGCGCCCGCCATTTACACCAGAGTCTCCAAGTTCAGGACGTTCATTCGGCTCGCCATGAGAGATGTGACTAGTGCCAGAATCAGATCTCATCGCTACGTTTGAACTCGTCGTTTTTAAGACTTGATCGTTTAGTTTCGATTTTGCGAAAGTCCACATTTATGGAAAATAGCCGCTCTAGTCGAGTAATTTTCATTTTTTCTCATTTTTCCACTATCTAAACGAAAAACGTTCAGAAGAACAAGTTTACACGTAAGGCGTTTATTAGCTTATAATTGTGTAAACTGTGAATCATCGTAATATACGCAAACCAGTTATAAGATAAATTGATGATCTGTAGGAAAGGTGTAATTTTTGTAAGTTTTTTACATAATGCAAACTAAAAAATAAATTTAATATTGCAAAATAATATCATGTTTCAATAAGGTACATTTATTTATTTCATTTGTATACTTTTGACGGAAAATTAAGATGTTGCTGACTAAAAATCATCGTAATAAAGATAACATGTTCCGCTTAAACCGCTTAGAAAATTTTTTAGTTTCTCTGTTTACAAATTAAATATCATTCGCTCAGCATAAGCACAAACCTACCAATATCTGAAAATTTTCGAGCCAATCGCAATCATAATAGTAAACGCGAATAATTTGTAAATGTTTATCGAGTATTGAACAAAAAACTATTCCAAGGAAATTAAACTTTATATCAATGACATGTCCACATGGGTTTATCATATTTTCGACCAATTAATTATTCATTTATTTTTGCGAGTTTACATTTTTTTTTGTGAAATGGACTAGTTAGTGAAAAAAAAATTTTAAAATTGATTCTCTTATCTCCACACCAGAATGAGTAGGGAAATATAACAATATAAGTAGAAAAATCAACTGAATAATAATTGGAAATCTTTTAGTTGAAAAAATATATTTCAATATCTCTGATCTTGGAAACTTAAAAGTATTCCCATTGTGTTACAAATAGTCGTAGTTAATATACAACATGTTCATTCATAAAACGGTAACCATAATCTTTCTTCTTGATATTGTATAAATGAAAATTTCATAATCAGATAGGGTTAAACTGCTACTAATTGGACACCAGGTATTTTTGGAACCCTATGTTAAAACTGTCTGACAAGTCTCCAAAATTCAGATTTTTCAATTTCTTTTTGGAAATTCACCTTTCAAGAACATTTGGACTTTTTAAATGATCAAGTGTATGATATTTTTTCCTCTCAAATGGTATAATTCCAAAGTCAATAAGTAAGCTATAAAATGCAAAAAAGGGAAGAATTTTTTCTCAATGTTTCCAAAAACTAAAAATTTTTCCCTATAACGGATGGAACCCAGTGGGATTCGTGATCGTCACGATGATTCTCTACTTTACCACCTATAACGGATGGAACCAAGTGGGATTCGTGATCGTCTCGATGATTCTCTACTTTACCACCTATAACGGATGGAACCAAGTGGGATTCGTGATCGTCTCGATGATTCTCTACGTTACCAATTATAACGGATGGAACCCAGTGGGATTCGTGATCGTCTCGATGATTCTCTACGTTACCACCTATAACGGATGGAACCCAGTGGGATTCATGATCGTCTCGATCATTCTCTACGTTACCGCTGATGCCATTCCATTTTTCGTCTTCTTCCCTAATTTTATCAAGAATTTCTTGGTCCATATACGGGCCCCTGCTTTCTTCTTTTTCGATGTTTCCCCAAAGTTTATCAAGAGATTCGTTGTCATTCGTGTCCTTGTTTTTTTCTTTTTCGATGTTTTGCCAAAGTTTTTCGAGAAATTCGTTGTCATTCAAAATCTTGTTCTTTTCTTTTTTTTCGTCTTCCGAATCTTTACGAATTAATCTGTTTTCATATAGTATGTAGTACTGACCATTCTGATCAACATAATAGACATTATTGTCGGCGTTGTTGTTGTCATTGTTGTAATCACAATCATAGTAGTCGTTATTATTATTTCCATTATTATCATAATAATTGTTATTATTATTTCCATTATTATCATAATAATTGTTGTTGCTATCCCAATTATTATTATTGTTATTATCACTATCGTCGCTGTCGGACCAATCCATATTATTATCACCACTATTTCCATTGCCGCCGCTGTAATCGTCCCCATTATCAAAATTACTGTAGTCTGGTTTTCGATTCCCATTGTTGTTGTTGTTGTTATTGTTGTTGTTATTGCCATTGTTGTTATTGTTGTTGTTGTCGTTGTCTTCGTCGTCGTCGTTGTTGTTGTCGTTGTTATTGTTGTTGTTGTTGTTGTTGTTGTTGTTGTTATTGTTGTTGTAATTAGGAAAATCGATAGGTCGAGGATTCTGTCCATAGTAGCTGTGACTACTCCTGCCTTGCAGCTCCTCGGCAATGAACTCGTTGATGTATTCGGAGACTTTGGTGAAGAAATCGACACCAGTGCCGCAGGGGATATTCGTCATGGACACGATGCCGAGAACCTGTGACTTTGCCATATCCGTCAATGGACCGCCACTGTCGCCCTGTGAATCAATGGATAATTAGCATATTATATCGATATCGAAGACACGATGCAAATTTTTATTTATACTCACTCCGCAGACGCTCTCCTGTGGGGTGTAGGTACAGAATCCTCGGACGTTGTAGTTGTCGTAGTGGTTGCGGCAGTTATCTCTGGCCATCGATTCGGTGTAGAGGACGTTGACCTCGTTGACGGCTGGTGCATAGGGGACGGTAGCCCCGTAACCGGTCACGATGACTCTGCTTCCAGCGGCAAAGTTGTAACCGGCCGGAGGCAGGGCGATCGGTTGTATGACGCTGGTGAAGGTCACGTCGGTCCTCAACTGTGCCCGCATAATCGCAAATCGAATTAGAACGGCTGAACCGATTTATTTCTTTTTCTTTTTTTTGCTCGATTTCTACTCACGTGGACCATGCCGATGTCGTCGTGCGCGATGTTGTCGTAGAAATAGTTGCGATGCCATGCGACTCGCGACACGTAGTGCCTGATGCCTTGGCCCACCTGGACTGAGCCGAGCTCGACGAGGAAGTTGTCCGGCGAGTTTTGGTAGACACAATGAGCCGCGGTCAGCACGTGTCGGACGGTGATGAGGCTGCCGCCGCAGAAGGACCCGAAGCCCCAGCCCTGGCGGCTGAGCAGCATCGCGTAGTACGGGAACTCGCCGTACTTGGCCATTCCCCGGCCGTTGATGATGCGATTCTCGTCCTGGATGGCTCGAGCCTCGCCGCCGCTGCTGCCTGTCGTTTCCAAGCGCGCAAAAAATAAAACATTACCCCGATTCACTCGAACAAACTGTCTGTAAAAGCTTACTTACCCCATAGCAGGAAAAATATAGCCAACAGGTGGCCGTAAGCCTTCATTGTTTTTTTACTTGTTGATTCGAAAATCCACGAACTCCGAATGCTGTTGGAGCCCACGAGAGTATCGGTTCTTATAGCGGTCGGAACAAAAAACTAATAACGATCAATTTTGCCCCATGAAAACGTACTCGTTATCGATTTCATTACACGATATTTATCAATGCTGGGAGCTTCGTTCTACACCTGTATTGATAAGACAATGTCCAAGAATTTTCAATACAAAGATTTTTCAAACCCACGCCAATTTTACTTTGTTTCATTTATTTCACACTAATTGGAATTAAATGAAAATAATCTCGTTAATTTTACTGGCTTCATTTCGAATTTAGTACATTAGTATTACGATGGTATATTAGGTCATTGACCGCAACATTATCAGGTAGTGCGTCGATATTTTCACTCGTATTTTTTTTATTAAACAATAAAATATTCGATAAATTAACTTGAATTTGCTCAAATAACATTTTTATTCCAAGTAACGTAAATTTATTTTTAACGTAAAAACAATTGCGTAATTTTAACAAATCGAGTTATTTAAATTATAACTAACTTCATTTGTTCACTTGATGCTTGAGTGAAAAAAACCAAATGTTATCATATACATGTATAAACTATTTGTTCTACTGTTTATAAATGATATACTTCTCATTTGAATGACACAAAAATTACTTATACATTATACATTGTAACATCTTAATCATTAAGACTGTCTTATCAGTTATTGCTTTGACACTTAATTTTTTATTTCACTGCACTATTTTTATTTGAATTGTTGAGGAGGAGGTCCGAACAAACCACCGCCTTGTTTACTTGCTGTTCTGGATGGCGCAAAGCCCAACATTTTTTGTATATTCTAAAAAAATGTATATTTCATTAAGAAAAAGATTTATTTATCAATTTAATAATTTTAAAAAATTGCTAACTTGTCTAATGCTCATTGTGCAAAGGATGTATAAAAAGATGAAGGAGCATTCTGTAAAATCATCACCCGGCAAATTTCTGTGCGACAATCCCTGGATCCAAGAGATGGGAGTAAATGGCAGTCTGGCTACTATACGTCCATCAAAAATGCTGTTAAACATGCTCAAGAGAGCTGTAAAAGCAAAACCAATGGCAAACATAGATTTCATTTTGACAAGCGATAAGTCTCTGTTATTATTCTTCAGTCTTTCTTCCTCCCGTTCAATTTTCTTCTTCTGCTGTTTATCCAAAGAATCTCCATGAGCTTCTTTCCTCTTCTCAACTATAAATTAAATATGAGATTATAATGATACTAACACATGAAGAGAGCAACAAACTTAAAATTGCAACTCACGCTTTTTGCTCTGCTTCTCGACTTCAGCCTTGAGTTTTTGATACTTCTCTGTTCTATACACCGTTAACCAAGTCATGCCTTGAATAAGAGAAATGATTAAAGAGTTATTTTGCAAAATAATTGAGCGAAAAGTGTAGTCTCGTCTTACCTTCACCCAAAAGGGCCGTGCACACACTGATAAACAAAATCAAAACTGTATCCGCCCACATGACTAGATTACTGTTTTTATAACAAATAGTCCCTAAAAATTTAACAATTTACCAAGTTTTTCAGTCAAGTTTCTCTGAATTAATGAAGTACACGTAGTAATTTGTGTATCATGTATGGGACTTATGTCACGCGAACCCGACTGAATGCATGCGTAAACACATAATACGTGTACAGCGTAGCTTAGACAGAGACAGGTAGAAAATCAACTTATCAGTGTAGTTATGGGTCCTTGTAGACGGCCCTGATTGGTTAGTTTTCAGATTCACGTGATAATGTTTCACTTGAAAGTCATTTGCATTTGCATGTTGCGAGTGGAAAATTCCGTCACATTTGAAAGCATTTTTTAATATAAAGAAGATCAAATATATATCATTGAGCGTCTTTCATACATCAATCGAATGATCATGCCAGTGAATTTTTTACTCATAATTTCCGTACGGTATTGTGACGTCTCGTCTGGTAAGAAGCGCTTGCGTGCACGCACGCGGTCAAAAATGAGCTGCCGAGTGCTGACGAAGAAGCTCCCAGAAAGTTAAGAAGGGGAAGAGAAGACGACACAAAAAGTAGCAGACGAACACGTTTTACGGAGTGATGATATGATGGTCACGTTGTGCTGAGCCGAGCTGTCTGCGTTTCATTCAGTCATCAAATATCTATTATTGTGTGCATTGGTGCTTATACGGTATTATAGCCTCCGACGTTGCGAGTCGATAGTGATTAGTTTGTGTACATAGAGAGAACAAATTGAAAAATCACAACTATGGGTAATTCAGACGCTGCAGTGAAAAAATTACCAATGCAAAACGGCAACACGACCAATCTCACACTCCTGGTAAATGAAAATTCGACGGAAAATGGCACCGAGGAGTACGGCTCAAATCTGAAAATCTTGCCTACAAACGACGTGATTCGAGAGCTCCAAACTATTCTGCGTGACAGGTACGTCACGTGCTTATTTTTTCTTTGGGAAAATGCGTTCGACAAATAGTTCTCGAATTTAGATCTTCAACAAAAATCATTGCATACGTATTTTTACTTACAGAACCACATCACGAAGTGACTTCAAGTTCTACGCCGATAGATTAGTAAGTCTCCCAATAGATTGTTATGACTGAAATTTTTCTGTAGTCACGAGATTTTTTAATTGCAATGTTACATAAACTTTCAGATAAGACTTGTAATTGAAGAGAGCTTGAATCAGCTGCCATTTACAAAATGTGTTATCACGACCCCAACTGGTTGCCAATATGATGGTTTAAAGTACCAAAAAGGCAATTGCGGAGTGTCCATTGTCAGAAGTGGGGAAGCTATGGAGCAAGGACTCAGAGACTGTTGCAGAAGTATACGAATTGGTAAAATTCTTGTAGAAAGTGATATGGACACACATGAAGCTAGAGTTGTTTACGCCAAATTTCCAGATGACATTGCTAAAAGGAAAGTCCTTCTCATGTATCCAATAATGAGTGAGTAATTTGATCTTTTTTCATTTATGCTTAGTCTAAACCTTCTCACTAACCATTATTTTTACATAGGCACTGGCAACACTGTGATAAAAGCAATTGCTGTACTTAAAGAGCATAATGTTCTCGAAGAAAATATTATTCTCTCAAATTTGTTTTGTACACCATTTGCAGCAAAAACTTTAGTTACTGCATTTCCAAAGGTATGACTATTCATATATTCATATATTTTAAGTTTTTAAGTAACTAATTTTTATTAATTATTGTTTTTTAGATGAAAATTTTAACATCAGAAATTCACGCTGTTGCTCCAAATCATTTTGGACAGAAATATTTTGGTACGGATTAAACAGATTTGAGTTTTACTTAGCTCCAACTACTGGAATAAAGCTAAGAGCATTGACATCAATGATGCTATTTTATAAGTTGTAGAAAATAAACTATCACAGGAGGTTTATTTAGTTTGAAAAACTTGAATCTTAAAGATTACATATACACCCAAAAACCATACATTTAATATGTGTGATCATTTTAGAGCATATATTATGCATTAATTATATTTTGAAGAACTCATTGAAATTAATTTTCGTAAATATTTTTTAAAGAAAAGAAGAGAATTTAAGCTTATACAAAAAACTAGATCTGAAAACTCTAGTTAAGATTTTTGTAATTTTAGTGTAATGACGTAATTATAAGTTTTATGAAACTGATGCATTGAATTAATCATGAAATAGAAAGTATTTTTATATAATTTTATATAACCACAATAAAAGTAAGATTGAACTTTTTATGAAAATTCGAAAGGTTTTAAGAAACCACCTCCAAAAGTAATTTATTTTCTATAAGCAGATTAGATACTGCTATAAAGAATCATTGTAGCTTTAATTAATTGAATGTAAGAAGTTGTTAATTACTCCATTATTTGTTTTTACACCTGACATAAAATCAACAAGTTTTATCATTTATCAGTAAAACAGTACACAATCATTTCAGTTATATAATTAAAATTAAAAAAATATGTAGAATTACACAAAATTCATTTTTTTTGAGCCCACACAATTTTTTTCATAAAAAAACTAACATATTAGACTGTCAAAGTAGAATTGTATCTACAAAATAAGTCGTTTGGTGTTTGTATTTTACTTTGATGTAAAAAGACTGTAATGAGTTTTTTTCACTAACCAAAATTGATGTGCATTTTTGTGAAAAAGTAATTTTATTTTTGTTATGCAATAATAATCGAATATTACAAACGATTGTATGAATTCGTTTTTGTACAAATTAAGACTTAAAAACTTCTTACAGTTGTTCAGCAGGGTTGTAACAGCATAATTAAATATGATTCACATTATTAAATTTACAATGCTTGATTTTTATTTTCATATTCATATCTTAATAAAGTCACTTTGAATTATTTTCAAATCATGTTGAAAAGTTTTTTAATAATAAGTCTTAAAATTAAATATTTAAAAATAATTAATTGTTGAAAAAGGTGGACAAACTTCACAATCAGAAAAAAACGAAAAGATATTCATTGCTTGAAAATTATTTGTGGATTTATTTATTAAAAAAATGTTATAAAATAACTAATTTTAAGACATTGTTAAAATTTAGATAACATAATAAAATCAAAAAGTTGTATTAGACCAAAGACTGTTCAATGATTTTTATCGTATAGCTGAGGATCATTTTGTGCATTTTGTAAAGGTATATTTTGGTTCCAGTTTATTTTACATTTATATTTGCTCAACAAAACGTTTTAAAATTAATAATATCACATTAAGATGTTATTTAGTTTAAAAACAGTATTGATCATATTGTTGCTTTCAGGCTGTAGAGAACGTGGTGTTTCCAAGAAATATAACTGATTGGCTTTCACAGAAAAAAAATTTGGAAGACGAAAATATGCGTTAATTTAGTGCCTTAAATATCTTTGAGCATTCTTACTGCTTACATACATATTATTAATTCTTACAATTTGAATTATTTATTCAGTAGGACGAAAGTGGACGCTGTATTATATATGATATGAAGTTAATGCCAAAGCTTTGTTTTGAAATAGTCTAATGCATGAAAGCATTGGTAAAAGTGTAGTTACTTTAAAGAACAGATAACAACATATGCGGTCATGTTTTATTGTAGATTCAAAATTAATTATTTATAAATTTTACTAATATTTCTCTGTGTTCTTATATACAATTTAAAATTTTTATAACAAGCGTGGAAAATTATCAATTTGAAATATATAAGTATTGGATAAATCAAATTGTTTAAAATTTTTAAAGCTCTTTCGATTACCTTACTTTGATTCTCAAAAAAATAATTTTAACTCATAAGTTTATTCATAAAATAAATCTTTTAGGCAAGGACAACTTTCAGCTGCAGGAATGTACATTATAACATTTATTCTTGCTATATGCTAGCAGTCTCTTGTAACTTGAATCAAATACAATTTCTTTAAGCTATCAAAGTGATTTTTACAAATAGATCGGTTTTCATGATTTTGTATTACTATATGAATAAATTTCTATATACAATTTTCCTTGAATTGAAACCAAAGAGCACAAAATATATAATTTTCTTTGTTAATAATTTCGTTCTTAAAACGAAATAAAAGAAATATTATGAAAGTAAAAACTAAGCGAGTATGTTTGAACTTAATTAAGAGTTGACCAGAGGAGAGTTGTATTTATAAAATAAGCACTTCACAAAAGTACTTTGATGTCAACCCTAAGAATTTGTGTGGACGTATTGCTGGCAGTTTTACCTCATCTCAAAAAATGTGTTTTTATAAAAATGAAGTAAATCGTTATAAAAGGAAGATTTGGTCACAATTACTTCAAAACATGATGCTAATGCAACCAGTGCATAAAAACATTCTATTCATCGTCATCTTTTATTTTTTCAGAATCATCGTCCATTTTTTCTTGATCATCATCAAGGTCTAAATCATCATTTGACAATTCCTTTGTTTCTGATTCAGATTGTTTTTGATCATTATCAGCCTCAGATAATCCATCTTCCAAACTGTATAGATAAAAAATATAAATAAGCGAATAAGATTATCAAGTAAAAGCTTATTCAAAAGCTTACCCATTATTATCTGTGCCATCTTTGTCAGCTGATGGCTGAAAATTAATTAGGTTTTTCATAAATTAAAAATTATTTACAGGTAGAAATGTGTTTGAGTATAAGACTATTACCTCTCGACTAGAAGCATTTCCATTCTGTGGTTTATCTGACTTGTTTTCAGAATTTTCCTCTGGCAAAAACGAAACTCCTTTCAGGAATTTTTCTAGCTCATCCATCTCATTTGCCATATCAAAGTCTTCATAATCCTAAATAAGATAAAACTTGGATTAAAATACTTCATACGGCATTTTTCAAACAAATTGACAATGAAACCTACACCACAGTAATCTTCATCATTAAAAATTTGTGGAGGTAATGGATACTTGCTGTCTCTAGCTGAACTATTAACTTGCATATACTCTTTCTCAGCCTCCTTTCCAGGTTCTGTGATATCTATCACTTGAAAATCGACGCTCTTGCTCTCCAAAATCATCAAGACCCTCATCTGCCTCTTCTTCACCTGTCAAAAGTGAAGATGACATCATGAATAATAAATTCATCAACAATCAATTGATCGAAGCCGAGGCGTGCGCCGTAATTTTATCCCAGTCTATCATCGTTGTCGTCGCACGGGCTAATATAAAAAGTGTTTTAGTAGTGCGCGACGATGACGGCAAACGTATACGACAACAGTACAAGGCATATATATAATTATTCAGGCAGCTTAAGCTCGGGAGAGACAGAAAAACGAGCAACGCGCGCTTCTCTCTATAGTATATATCTGGTAGTTAACAAAATAAGATTGTGCGAGAATACGCGCTATGTGTGTATCGGCACCGAAATACACACATATTCTCTCAACGCGACGAGAAAGAGAAAGAAAGAGAGAGAGAGAGGTAGAAACTCGATCTATCTATCACACAAATTGTGAGCATCATCTTAGATCAAGGACGGAGAAATCGTCTCTCGAATGCATCCCGACGCTTTATGCACACTGCTCAGGTGCAACAGCACTGAAAATACGGATAAACGGAAAACTTACTTCCTTGTTGCCGCTGATGCCCGACACATAGACTTTTATGACCATGATGACGAATGCGACGATGATACAGATGTATATAGATGTATTTATTGGCGGCGGCCCCCTTTTTTAAAAGGCCTCCTCGCGTTATGTGGTATGTATATATTACAAGATCTGACAAACGTCGGAAAAATGTATGTTGCGAGCTTGTATCCTTCTGCGCCAGGAGCGACGAGTGTTCGGCTTTCTACACTTGGAGCGTATATATATTAAATTACGCCTCGTTGCACCGATAACACTACAACAATTGAAAACAAAAAAAAAACAACAGTTCACCACGCCGAACAGTGAGACATATACACCTCCAACTTATTCTTATTTGATGTATACGTATATACACGCTGCTCTGCAATAGCTATAATAGCAAATTGCACACGAGAGAGGCGAAGCAGCGCTAAAGCAGCTGGGGCTGCTTTTCGAAGTATACAGCCAGCGAACACGGACGGGGCACGCACACACGCAAAAAAAAACGACAGAGACGGAGAATGAGTAAGAGAGAGAAATCTGCTGCGCGCAAAGCGTCGAATAACTGAAGGCACGAGTGGGAACACGAACGAGCGACACACACCCTGAATATAAGCGGCTGAGTAATATCGTGGCTGCGAAGCGCTGCAGTTTTTTTTTACACACATGCGTATGGAGCGGTGCGCCGCGTTCGGCGATTCAAAAAAGAATTTGCGGTTCCGAGTTTCACGATGCACCTTTACTACATTCCATATCACGAAATCATTGATTTGTTGAAGTGAATTTTTTACTGCATTTCTCTAAATTATAGCACTGGTGGATTATTCCAAACTCTATCTGTTTTTTCAAGCGATCAAGTCACAGTTTTTCAATTGTTGCATAATTTGTGTTCATTGTGTAAAGAAAACAATTAGTGAGAACTATGAATTTTCATTTTTTTAACCACCTTACTGTAAATATAGAAAAATATTTTCAATGACCAAGTTGTTTTATAATAAAAATATCGAGGGAAAATTTGTTTTTAAATTTCTTTTAAAAAGAATTTTTTTTATTAATTTAAAATTCTTAATTGTATCCAAGGCTGTTGATAACAGCAGTGTAAGGAGCAGCCCTTTGAGCAACAACCTCTCCAGCCTTCTTTGTGATTTTCTGTAAAAAATATTAAAAAATTTAGTCAATGCTCAATAGTTGGATTTTCAAATGAAGGGTATGAAGCTTATATTTACCTTGAGTCCGTTTCTCTTTTGGACTTCCATGATGGATTTGACGCGTCTCTTGTTCTCCAATGTGCGGACAACAGCCTTGTATTTCCATCCGACTTCGTGAGACAGACGTCCAACATGACAGTACTGTGGAAAAGTATGACATTTAGATTTGTTTTCTTCTAATTAGTTGTTAATCAAATGGAATTAAAATTATTAAAAACTCAGTAGTAGTTGTCATCAAATTGGGCTTGCCAATAATCAGGCGCAAATTACCAAAACATCATTGAAATACTTTTAGTACAATTTAAATGTATATCATAAAGAACATGAATAATTACCTTTCTGCCTGGCTTCAAGCACATGACTCTCATTGCTCCAGGAACTACTACTCGCTTTCTCCTGTCATAAGGTGGTGGGCAGCCTTCGTAGGCCTTCAACCTTCTCAAAGCATCTTTGCCTCTTGCGGTTTTATGTGGGACCATTCCTAGTAAAAATAGAAATGATTAGAATTCTGCATAAAACAATTATCATATTACATCAGTAGTTATAGAAAATTCATCCTCATAAATTTTTTTTTTTTTCATAGCCATCAAATAATGTAGGTAAATCAAATAATCATTGGATGAGCTCCGATAGGAATTATTTTAAAAACTTGCATACAAACCTCTAACAGTCTTGAAGAGGATCTTCGATGGGGCTCTGAAGTGGAAAGGTCCACGAGCGGGGTTGACGTTGCATCTCTTACGGAGGAACGACAAAAACTTCAACTTGTTCCTATAAGAGAAATAATATAAAATAAATATAGGGAATTCAACACATTTTAATATTTTTTGAATAGCCTTAGAGCCTTCATAAGTTTTTCTTGTTTCATGTATTATCAAATAATGTAGGTAAGAAATATAATAATCATGTGCATTATGCCAGTTGATAAAAAATTGTTGTACAAAATCAGTACATAATCATAATAATGAAATGGATTCAAATTGTACAATGTGAAAACTGTATAATAGTTATTTGACTCACCTGAAGAAGTTGCCAGAGATGTTAAGTTGTTCGCAACGAACAACTATAACTCTGTTGCCTTCCAAAATAGTTTTGGCGATTTTGGCGGCCAAGCGGCCGAGCAAATGGCCACGGCCATCGATAAGGATCGGCTGCAAAATAATAAAAAATGTAAGATTAGTACAAAACAAGTCAACAACCTGTAGTTAGCATTAGAAAAAGTAGGTTATGTTTATGATGTGCTACAACAAGTCTTCAAGTTCAAGAAAAGTAAGTACAAGAACTTTGAAATACGGTGTGTAATACTTTTACGTAAGTTTTGAATACTTTGCACTATTTATTAGTTCAAGATTGTATTTTTAATAACTAAAAGTTGCTTCTACTATTTCCGTAAGACACGTGCATCAGAGCACACATCTGCACGTCCGGCAAATAGTTCGAAATTTCAAATAAATGCGATTTACTTATACAGTAGTTGTTAGATTATACTAAAGGAATTGATAAGACCTTTAATTGATCATAAGGGCAGTAATAAAAAGTGTTAAAATGTTTAAATAATTAATTAAACGTGGCCTCGCTAACCTTCTCACTGAACCCTGTCATGGCGATCGAAGAAACCTAAGAAAGAGAGTCGGCTTGCGGGTTTCGGACTAAATAAAATGGATCTCCGGTAGCGCCATCGCGACGTTCTCCGCAAGCGCACACAGAGTTTCGGTACCAATTACAAATGAGCCTTATGAGCTGAAAAAGTAGATATTAAAAAAAAAAAAAAAAATTATTATGAAATCAGAAAAATTTTTAATTGGTGTTAATTTAATCGTTAAAAACTATAATAAAAATTAGAGGGACTTGTAATCTTTGTTCGAATTCTGATTGACCACTGAAATCAAACAAACTCATAACATTTTTCTGTTTAAACTTTTTCGAGCGTTAATGAGTACAAAACCACTCGAATGTACACATCAGCAATTAAAGTTGAATAAAAAATCGCACAAGTTCACGGGAGTGAAGCATGAGGAGTGACGAGCCTCACATATAATATAATGCGCATGCGTTGGCTTACCTATCATTTACACGCACACGCGATCGCTGCAGCTTCAACAAAAAACCGCGCGAGCAGCGTTGCGTGTGAAAAGGAGCATCAAGTTTCCTGCTGCTAGCGGCTCATTCAACATTAACTGACATTGCCAAGTACTCCTATATCTACTGTTCGCACGCTTTATGTCTACCTTATTTTTTTTTTCAGACTTGTTTATTTAGCTATTTTTACCGGTAAATGAAGAGCTCCTCGCGTTGGCTAAGGAGATGATTAATTGACGACCTTTCGCATTTCCCGAACGACTCATTTTTACTCTACCTATTTCCCATCGTACAAATGCCTGTTTTTTTGCCGATTCTAGGGCTTAATTCGTGTTTACTGAAGCAATTATGAAACGAAGTATTAATTCACGAAGGAAAAAGAAAAGAGAATAATTTTTGTTTGAGGTACGAAATTAAAATTCATTCTTTATGAAATTGAATCGTAAGAAAAAAGGCTTGATTTCATTTTGTATATCGGTAATTTATTTAAAAACTAATGAGCATGCGAAAATTATTATAAGACATTAAATGTAATCAAACGCGCGAATAACTCTATCCACTGGCTCTGCAGTCTCCCATGGCCCATCCAACTTGTTTGTAGCAAAATCCCGAGCAACAATTGCCCAAGCTGCCGTCGGGTTGACAGTTGGCTCCGTTGCCGATGCAGGCGAATGCACTCGGGGCCTGCAGGACCAGAATGACCGCGGCAGCTACGAACAGCAGCAGAAGGGCACTGAATGACTTGAAACCGGCCATTGTCGATGTCGGGGCTTTTTCTTTTACTGTGGAAATTAAATATTTTAGCTACATAAATTCGTGAAGATATGGCTTTTGCAAATATACTTACTTTATTCAAGAGCGACGCGATGCAAAGAATAATTTCAAATTCGGAAGATGAACGAGTTTATATACCCTTATTCTCTCGTTGCAAAAGTAATCTCCCACTTCTGTAGAACAGCAAAGCGATCCAAATAGAGGTAAAAAATCAAAGCGTCTTTGCGTTTTTCCTGCTCGAATTATTACGTACGTACTTTATCCTCAATCCTCAATAGTATAAATTATACCAAGTGCGAATGTGTATTTACGCTACTTAAAGAGTACGTTTTTTATACGAATTATTTTTCAGCTATAATCCAATAGGGTTTAAAGAAAAATCCACTCGCGTGAGCAGCGTATTCAGCAAGTTTCCATGTATTCGGATTTTCCAGTTTTCTTTTCAGGCATGTAAATAATAAATCATATTTTCCGCGTTGAATTAGAGTATCTCTTTGATCATTGACAGTTTCCTTATGAAAATACCGTAAAGATACGTATTTTCATTTGTTTAACTATACTTTTTTAATTAAGACTTCAACTATTTTATGGTTTTACCTTATTACGCAGATTTTAGTTCATACTTTTACGTATTTGACGAAACTTACAACTTAAATTCATTACGTTTGCAATCATTCCTACGCCTTATCGGGCATCGACTTAAGCTTTTCTATCAAGAATCATAGTAAACTATTGATAAGAGTGAATGGAAAAAAATTATTAGCAATTAAAATTTTTGATTAATTAAATTTTCAAAAGATAAAACAGATTTCTAGGTGAAAGGAAAATATTTAAAATTTGGATTATTTTAATTTTTTTAAATCAAAGCCCAACTAAAAATTCTAGCAAAAATTTTCTAATTTATAAATAAGACTTTATTGAGCCACTGAAGAGATTCTATAGTAATTATTGTGTTCTATAGTAATTTGGGAGCAAAAAACTGGAAACCCCTTTATTTTTTCATTTAGTGGTTGCGTATACTATTTCTCATGAACCTTCCAGCAGAATTAAACTTTTTCGTTTTAGCCGTGGGACCAAAAAGCATAGTTTTACCAAGAAAAATTATATACAGGAAAAAAGTAAGCCCCAGAGTAGGCGTTTGTGTGCTAATTTTATGCGTTCTGAGATTTTTAAATTTTTCCCGGTTTAGGTAAGTAATATACTCTTCTGAAACTCTATCAAAATTTACTAAATATGTTTTCATACCAGCGGCCCGAAAGTGACTACACTTCCCTGCCGCTGCGTAAAGCGATAAGAGCGATTTTCGGGCCACTGTGTATGAAAAAAAAGCTTCCTCTATGAGGAAGCAATAGTATACATAGGCCTAATGCCGCGAAAAAACCGCTGCCAATATATTGGCAAGTAGCTTCCTCATACTTTTTTTTAACTTGAAAATAATTTGGAAATATTAATATCATCTTTTCTTATTTGTTCACAAAACAGTTTCAA
>CACVKI010137005.1:0-10615 GCA_902732785.1 Trichogramma evanescens | reverse complement strand
CATAATTATAGCTGTTTTACAATAAAGTATACATGCCATTGACCAAATCTATATGCGTGAGACGCACGAGCGAACCTTCTTTCCGTGTTGAAATTTGAATTAAACGAGATTTTTTTCTTGAAATTTCATGTTTTTTTTACAAAATTGTTTATAACTTTTTATTAAATAAATTTTCGACAATTCTGACCCCGGATTCAGAAAGTACATTAAATTTTACGTATGAAATGATATCTGAACATTTTTTTAAACAATTTTTAGTCAGTGTAATTCATCGCTATAAACGTTGTCCAAAAATAGTCACTTTGGGCGTTAAAGGGTTAACGAATAAACTCTTCTATCGTTATCCATCTTTGCATCGCTATTTGTGCCAAGAAAGAAAGAAATAGAGACGAGGCAATGGCATGCATTATATGCGTGCGTGTTTATGTGCGAGTACAAATTCTTTTGCGTTATTAATAGGTCTGATGAGCGTCTGTCTGTTTCTCTCTCTCTCTCTCTCTCTTTCGTGCGAATTTCAAAGAATCGCTCAAGGCGCTCACTTTCGTCCAAAAGAAAAGCTCGATTCTTTCGTGGGGGCGTTGCAGGAGAAAAAAAAGAAGTTTGTGTCACGCTATTTGCGCATCTATATATCGTTTAATATCGGGTATATACTTATGTGATGATAATGGCGCTTCGGTTCTCGTCTTTTGTCGCGCCAAGTCTTTTGTCTTTCTCTCTCTCTCTTTCTCAACTCGGTGCATCCAAAGGCGCTCGAGCAGCTCCTCCGTCGTCGAGTCTGCATAGGACAGGTGCGGCGTGAGAACGCGCGAAACAGAAGAAAACGGCGAGATTAAATATTATTTTGCGATTACAGTGAAATGAGCAAAAACGCCCGTGCGAAGATTTCCGCAGATCGCGCACATATATACAGGCGCAGGCATAATATGCCCCGCTATGCACCCGAGCGTAGATCAGCGAATAGTGACATTATTTTCCTTTGAAGCCGAGCGCGCACACGGATCTCGTGTGCAGTCGCTTCCAAATGACTGTGCGAGCTGACGCGGCGCGGAGAACGGCCGCGATGATTATTGTGTCCGTCACGCGATTATACTCGCTACTTCATCTCTTTTTCTCGATATGTATGTATTTTCCATCTAAGTGTGTCCCATAGCGTGGCTGTCTTTTTCTATTTCGCTCTCTGGTACGCGCTTATAATTTGCTCGCGTTTATGTACATGATTTTCGTCCTCGTCGTCGTCGCAGACGTCGTTGCTGCGCATTTTTATACGCATATAAGCGCGAAGAAAGGTTTGATCTGTGGGAAATGCTCTTTCCGCGCTTCGTTTGTCTTTTGTATTAAATTATTGCCGCTTCTGACTGCTAGACGCGCTGCCAAAGTGGGATGGGAACCAGACGTATGTATCGTGTGCGCAATACATCGCTCGAACGCTTTTGCGCGAGCATAATGTAATATTGCAGAGCCTAGTAATGCTGCAAAGACCGCCTATGGCTGCAGTATAGAGCGACTTTTTTTCCTCCTGCTGCTGCTCCTCCTCCTTCTGCTGCTTCTACTTTTTTTCTCTCTATATCTGCTGCTCGCATTTACTTTGTTATTGTCTGATGCTATATTTCGATGCGTATCGTTCCTTAATCGACGCGTTATTATTATTGCGCGATACCGTTGAGTACCTCTGCCTAGCCAACTTGTTATTATTAGCAGCTCTTTGCAATTTTTTTTCATGTATTCTTCTTTTTGCTGTCGATCCGTTTATTCCTTCGACTCGAGCACACGAGTGCAACATTGTATGTATACATATAATATGTACGTTCTCCACAGCCTTGTTATTACTCATTATACGTATGCTTGGGCTCTCTTTTTGAGGAATCATGGTGTGCGTCCAAGTTAGAGATCGGTTCGCGCTTATATGCGCTTGTTACGCTGCTATCACTTTATAAAAGAAGAGCAATAAACACTGTCCGTCGAGCAAAAAGCCGCAATTTAAATAAATTGTAGTGTCTAAAATTCAAGTAGCTATGTATGCGTAGGCTCAGCCAAGTGACTTTATAAACTTTCTCAATTATTATCGCCCACGGCAAGGGGACAGCGCGAAGACGCGATAAGTGCATAAAAGACTAGAAGCTACTTCTTTTCCTGCACTATATATACCGATATAATCCGTGCATTCTCGCTTTCGACTGTGTATATGCATGTGTGTGCGTGCGTACGAACGCATGTATATGTATGCAGCTTTGGTAACGGCTTGAAATAACCATAAAGACGTCTCGTCTTCCTCTCTAGCTTCTTTTTCTCCCTCTCTTTCTTTCTTCGGCTGTGCATCTTATGAGTGCGAAAAATATAATCGCGAATGTCCTAATAACGCAAAGATTGTCGCGTGAGAAAGTCACGACTGCTGCTGCTGCTGCTGCTGCTGCTGCTGCTGCTGCTTCTGCTGCATGAGGTGTTAACGCGCCGTACGAATTAATCCCATAACAGTTGAACAGGTCGTTTGTTTTGAGCGAAAAGAAGCTACTATACTCACTTTACCTGTCCTCTTGGTCGTGCGGAGGGAAAAGAGCAGCCAAAGATTCTCGCGTGCCTGAGCGTTTATATTCGCGCGCGCGCATTTACGCCGTTTACGCAGCAACTATACACACATACACACACAAGCTCGTATACATATATATGCGCATATATAATACTTGATACGAGTCGTTTAAATGTGCGCGCGTGAATGTGCTAACGAGCTTCGCGAAAGGGAGTAATGACACAACCGGACGCACTATTACACCTCGACGACTCGACGAGTATAAATTTGCTTATACGAACTTGCCTTGTAAGCTCACACTCGGCTGCTTCATTGATGCAATCGAGACTTTTTTTCCTTTTGCTCCCCTCCATGTGGTCTTTGTACGTAAAATTTATGTGTAACGTGGAAGCTCGCGCGCAGGCCGCGATAGAAGAGCGTAACGAACGAGCCACGATGCTTCCCGAGAATTGATAAAGCACGCGGAAATATGAAAGACTGGGCTATGGATGCATGATCGGCTCGATTTGTACGATGAAGCATCGAGTGTACCGACACGCCATTGAATGTCTGAGTGTAATAAGATATCTGCGGATACTCGAAGCCCTCAATTGGCTAATTCGACCGAGTGCTGTTGCCACTGCTGCTGGCAGTCAGTTAGCACCGCGCGTACCCGCGTTCACGCGCGACTATATAATCGCTTAGGTCATTCCGTTCGGCCTGAATAATTTATAACTACTATTACCAGCCTGTTTACCAGAATTGAGCGGAAAGACGAATTTAAGGTCTATGTCTTCATCAGATCATCTCTCGGGCTCGTATCGTCTCGTCGTCGCACTCGCTTCGCCGTCCGGGTATCATGACTGCTTTTAATGATAATTTCTCGACATAAATGAGCTCGAAATTGCCATCAATGATGGAGGATAATTGAAAAATTCAACGCTTCGTTTCTTAAGCGCGCGACAAAAACAGAAAAAGCCCTGCAGAAGCTGGAAATGGGATAATGAGGAGGCGACCGTTTGATTGAAAAATATGCGAAAAATTGCGTCTGTGAGCGTATGTAATAAGTATCAGTACGAACTGCACATGCAGAGAAAGAGGGAGAGAGAACGGCAAGTCGAGCTGCAACGCTTACATTACAACTGTATATAACTGCTGCTTGCTTCTTGTTCTCGGTGCAGTGCCATGATACGCCATCGCGTCTGGGTTGTCTGGCCGCGAGCGGCACAATCGTGCGCGATGTACGAGTGAGCCGTCTGAATTGAAGCAGAGAAAGAGCATGCGAGGAGAGCTCGATAAAGAGATGGCGCCTACAAATAGATTGGTTTGTAGGTGGACACGCGCATTATGCCGGCAGAAGAAGCGACACGCTTTAAATGCGCGTGCACGATTGAACGGACGCGTACATAATATACGCTGCTGCTGTTGCTGCACGCAGCCAGTCGTCGTCGTCTTCGTCTTCGTCTTCGCTCGACTGTAAAAGACAGAAACACGAAGGAGAGAGGCAGAGAAAGCAAAGAATAGATCATTGCGTACAGCGCGCCGTACGTGAAGACGTTCTCGAACACGAGCACGAGGAAATCTCGGCCCATGCCTTGAAAGCAGTGGACACACACACGCACTCAAACACCCGTTGGTACGCGAGGGAGGAAAAACGATCACGATCGTCAGCGGAATTTGGCATGAAATAGAGCACTGGACACGAGCTCGAGAGATTTCGTAAGTAGGCGCGCGCGCGTATACATCAACGCCAAAACGCCCAACTGCGTTACTCTGCGCTAGTTGCACTGTGCTGCTCCGCTGCAAAAGATGAAGTTTGCATGATGCACACGTGAGAGAAAGACGAATAGAGGACCCTAAAAAGAAGAGAATTATCTTTATACGCGCCTGCAACCACGTTTAACTGACGTGCGCCGAGTGCAACTAGCGGCCAGAATGATAGATATAGAAGTTTGTCGGAGCGTTGCGTGTCTCCATCGGCATCCCACCGGAAATTAGCGATTAGAGTATCGGATTATTCGTGAATCAGAGCCGTGTCGGCAGGCGCGACGAATTATAGGACTGACGTTGCAAACGCCGAAATGCACCCACGCACGAAACAGCTGGACGCCCATTCGTGCATTCGATGTGCAAATAAAAAATTATTCGATCCTTTCGTCAGCGATTATTTCGATTCGTTCGATGCGTTTACATGTGGCTGCCTTCCTGTTTGAATTTTTTACCGGCTTCTTGGGCGAGGATATTAATACTCTGAGTCGTTCGTTTTACAGTGATAAAACGAACCGAGGTAAATATGCTTGTACGAATCAAGTGAATCGATTTTACAACTTTAAATTCCACTCCGTTCTTTGTTTCATTTAATTATGCAAGTACCGTTTTGATAATCTTTACAATTTCTTATACTAAACTTTGTTCGTGCACATACTTTCCTTTCATGTATAAGTTCTCGTTTTAGCTCCAGTGCTATACGGTCGTTTATCTTTTATTCGTAGCGGATTGATTCAGCAATGTGCATGCCATATAAGCTTTTTAATTGCACAAAATTCTTCAAGTTCAAGATCGGGTGGTTAACTCTTTCCGACTTGTCATACAAACATCATGTGGCTAGCCATAAAAGCCATCGGTCCCATAAAATCTGTCCTTGCATGTGAAATGTTGTTACTTTTTTTTCTCTTTATTGCACCGGTTTTATTGGCAAAATCAACGGAAGTCATTCTATATTCGAGTCTAATGGGTTGTAAATAATTATTGACGATAATATATGCATTTTATTGGTTACTTTTGGTTCTTACAATTAAATTGGATAGCTCATATTGACGTAATGATCGACTGGCTTTATCGCGTATGGCTTTTTATCATTTTCCACAACCCATACAGCTCCACTCTCGCCTTTCTTGATAATTTCTACAATTGCATCAGCCACGCTAGTTGGCCTAATATGAATCAATAGTTTAAACTTTATCCAAAATTCATTATATTAATAAAGTCAATTACTCACGATTGTACTGGAACCTCTGTAAGAACCTTTTCTTTGATAGTATCCGAGATGAAGTCACAAAGATTTTCAGACAATTTTCTGATGAGATTAGTTTTCGTTACTCCAGGACAGATTGAAACGACTCGTACTCCGGTGCTATTGAAGTTATCCTATGTAAACCAGAAATACACTTTTAATGTGATTATTAAAGGCACGATCGTATCTCGATAAGGAAAGTACTCTCAGGTAAAACCTTCATGCATCTGGTGAAGCCGATGATAGCGTGTTTTGTGGCGCTATAAAACGGCAATAGCGGGCAATCAGTGAGGCCGAGGATGGCGTTCACGTTGACGATCAGTCCACCGCGGCCACCTTTATGCTTACCCATATGCGTCAGAGCCAATAAACTACAACTCAATACTGCCTTCTGGAGCGCATCATTTATATTACACATACAATAGAGCTTGCATATATGGAAGTTTTTGCAAACTTACGACGTTTAGATCGACTAAGCGCTGGATATTTTGCTCGTTGACGATACCAGCGTTATTTATAACGATGTCGACGCAGCCTTGATCGTTGACGACTCGATCAAAGTTACCTAAATTATTTGATGATATTTTATTTTATATTTTTATTCAAAATGGCTGGTACAAATTAATTTACTTTTCAGTGTGAAATCAATTGAGATATCTCCTGGAAAAAATTTCGCACGTTCAGTGGCAAAAAGACCCTTAGAACTTGAATCAATTTCATCGGCAGAACCAGGTAAGTCGAAAATAGCTATAAACTGGAATAAACATTTGAATTATTAGAAATCAAAAAAGAGATAATTTTAAAATTTCTTTTAATACTTTAGCGCCATTTTCCAATAAAGCTTTAGCTGTTTCGTATCCCATTCCACCCATGCCACCAGTAATTATAACAACTTTACCCTCGATATTCATTTTTTGTCGAGAACTGTTCGATATAATTTCCAAATTAGAACTGAAAATCCCTCTGCTACTGCACAAACGGGATTTTCATTTTTGTGATAAGCATCAGATAAGTTTTCTATCAGTTTTTAGCGATAACTTTATTCCTAAAATAATTGCGATAAGATATACATTGCATTAAATAAAAAAAATCAAAGTTCACTTTTAGTTGTAGATAGGATACGCGATCAATATAAAATGAATTAGCAATTACAATGGTTGATTATAAATTAAAAATTGCCGAATTGAAATGAAATTTATTTTGCAAGATTTTAAAATTTATTGTTGAATGAGCCTCAATTTATTCTATAAGCTGGAGTTGCATTTAAAGAATAAAATATCAGCAACTTCTGTAAGTCTCGGAGCTTCTTTCCTCTCTCGGTCTAAAAATTGGAACGAGAGGTAAGAACTTAGCGGAGACAAAGTAATTCCGAACATCTGGGGCGCTTTAATTAATGAGATGTCATATATATTCTTTGTTCGTCGTTTTCTTCAACACTCTTCGTATTTTTCATCGTTATTCTTTTTGGTCGATTTTCATCTCAGGCTTTTTCGTGTTTTTGCTGATCAAGTAGAAATGCGCGTGACGTTGTAAAGCTGGTATAAAGCAACAGTAACAGCAGTAGTCCAAGGTGAATTTCATTTTTTGCCCGATTCAATTCTCACTGCTCGCGACGTTATAAATTTAATATCATAAACTTTTCAGCGAGCATATATAGTAAACGCGCTCTTTCACACATAAGAGAAAGATAATGAAGTCTCAATATTAGTTTTTGACAAAGTTTCGTCATTACAATGATCGCACGATGGACAGAAGCGGCCTTTATATTCCCGAGTACGTGGACGAATCGCGTTTGTGTAGCGCACACGGGCTGCGCTCGCTCGTTTCCTTAATCTCGACAGTGATCATAGGCAGTGCGAGCCGAGGCTACACACAGGAGCTTTTACGAGGCACTCCGAAGAACGTGGCACGACTGTAACGACGAGGAAACACGCCGGTCATTCTAAAGTCAACATCAGGGGCTACTGGTTTTTGACCCAGGGGCAACTCTTCCCACGATATATTGCGCCTCTACATACGCGTACGTGTGTTTTTAACCATCTTCCGCAGCGACTTTATATTTTCCTTATAAATTTTATCGGCTAGTCAAATTGAATAACAATGTCTATTTTACTTAAGGATGATGATTAAAAACAGACCGGTGCTGCAAAATTTTCGGCCCGAGTTTCGATAAATATTCGTACGGTTTAGTTGATAATTCAAACATCATAATTGATCTAACCAAAAGTGCGAGGCAGAAATGGAAAAAATATAAAATTAAATAAAATAAAACTGAATTGTGCACGGGGGTGAGATAAAAAGACATAGTAGCAGCTCTCGGCGTATTAAAGACCTTAAATGAACGCAAACTGAGTGTCTCGGCAGAGTAAAATTAATTAATCGCAATCGTCACCGTCGTCATGAAACACTGCTGACAGGGCGGTCATATTTGTTTGAGTTTATCAATACCAGTTGGGCAATGGAATTCAAGAATCTGTTGCTATGCAAGATCGTTCTTACCGGTGCTCAACGGTAGCGAGTACCATGTACATAAGTATGCAAGCTCGTAATGAGTATACGTTTTATCTGTTACGCGCTTTATTTACTCGTGCAGCAGCAGCCAACATGTATACACTCACAGGAAGAGAGAAAAAACGATTATCGTTTGAGGCAGAGCTGATTTAACGAAGCGAAAATGCGCGCGTTTGATCGGCCAAAGAAAATTTCTCTGAAAACATGAATTAAGCAATTAACCATCGCGAAGAATGAAAACAAGCAGTCGCGGGCATGAGCAAAGAGAAACTCGGCTCGAGCCCGTGATTTTTCCAAGAAGCTAGACAGATGATATTGCAAATCAAGGAAGAATGCGCGCAGCGATTGCCTCGAACCTTGCGTTCTTTGTCGCGCGTCTTTCTCTCTCTTCCTCTCTGCGCTTCGCGGCGACCGTATAACAACGCTTTCCTTGTCTCGTTCGAGCAGTGCGAAAAAGAAAAGAGCATATGCCACCTTGGGGCGATGAACCAGGTGTCCCGGCTCAAATTAACGTCGTCGTCGTCGGCGACTTTTTCTTTCACTTGCATTTTCGATTTATTAATACCATTCCGCGCCTACTTATCGCAAATTTAGAAATGATAATTGATTATAGAAATGAGAATTTTCAAATTTCACTCCATCATCAAGTCAATAAAAGAGCAATTGTGAATTCCTCAGAAAGACTCGTCAATCGTCATTAGCAGTGCACTCGTGGTTCTCACAGAATTCATATGCACTGCATAATGCGCGTGCGTACAAGACGCGTTCCCAAAACTCCGATAAGATCGTCACGTACCTTAATATTTCGACCATAAAAGAAGAAAAGAAAAAAAATGAACCAATACTCGCGCTAGACGACGGACAGCGAGTCATCGTCGTAAAAAACATTTTACAGTCGAAGGAAATAATGAAGAAGCGGAGTGAGAGCTGCAGGTGCCACACAACTCCGCATGCAGCTCGAGCATAATCGGGCGAGGGCATGTCGCAGCTCGTCTGGCGATATTCCTGATTTCATAGATATTATAGCTCTCTGCGGTGTATACGCGCGTCGCGGCTCTATGCTGAGTGCAGCTCGCGCGCGTCTACTCACGAGTTCCGTCATCTGCCTTTTTGCATTCCGCGATTTTCATTTTGCGATCGCCGGCACCAGCAGAATCAGCACCATCAAGCTTAAAACTCGACCCGCGCGCACACACACTAAGACTGTCAACACATTCTTGACATAGATATACGAATATAGACCGAATTTCAAAGGAAAACCAGTCACAAGAAAATCACCATACGGAAATAAACTGCAAACTTATAAAGACTTTTATTGCTGTTAAGTACTCGAATTTCCAGTGAAAGACATGTCTCGCACTCGGCTCCGGCGATATTTTTAGTCCAAATTTAATTTTTGCTTTCATTGTTATTTGACGATCTGATAATCAAAATGTATAGGCCGAGAATTTTAATTGAAATTCTAAATAAATTTGGCTAAACTTAGCCTAAATAATTCGTAATTTTATTTTTCGCACTCAATGTGATCGGTTTGAGATTTATCTTATTTCTATAAAACCGGAAACTGGAACTAATCTTGCCATTAGAACTTTTTTGTAATTAAAAATAACAATTTTTTTTGCAAGAAATTCATTTTGTAATTTTGTAATGTACTAGCAATAGAAGTTTGTCCCCGATCACAATTTCACAAAATAATCTATCGCCGTTGCTTACGAGTAAAAACACACATCATGGAAGCGCCGCGAAAAAAAACACACCTCTTTGGATGCCGTGAAAAAAAACACACCTCTTCGGAGCGCCGTGAAAAAAAACACACCTCTTTGGATACCATGAAAAAAAGCACACCTCATCGGAGCGCCGCGAAAAAAAACTCCATGTTTGTAACCTCCATGTATGTAACATGAAAAAAGTTAGAAAAGTTGCGATACATTAAAAAATGCCCCACGCGAACGCACTGTCTTGTCCAGCGTTGAATACGTCTTATGATCTCATGTTCTTGTGGTAAAAAATGTAATTTATAACTAGTGAGAAAGATTGGGAATATCTATACATAGCCGCTCTAATGCATAGTACACATTCCACCAAACTAACCATTGTTTCTCAAAGTAAAGACCTTGAGGGCACGTTTTGTATATATTTAACAACGATAAGTGATTTAAAATTTGAAATAAAAAAAATTGACCACAAAAACACGGTTTTTGTGTGAATTTGCAACTTTTTTATTATAAATTGTTAATTTATGCAATTTCAAATACCACCATAGGAAAGAGAACCCTTAGCCCATAAGGTATTGTGGTTTTTATGATTTTTCTCGTGTCGACTGAAAAATTCGAGGCATGATAAGTGCGCAAAATTGAATGTGAAAAACGTGTACTCTGAGCGTTAATGGATTAAACTGATTATAATAATTTCAGGGTGAAAAAGGAACCTTCTGAAGTGTCGTTTGATGAATGTGGAGTTGGAATAATGAACGAGCCAACTGATCATAACAACGTCCAAGTATTGCCGTTTCGAGATAATTTGGTGAGTATTATGAGCAACTGCTATCGTAATTGTTTTTAATAAACATTTTTACTCAACTTTAACTT
>CACVKI010137003.1:6668-60254 GCA_902732785.1 Trichogramma evanescens | reverse complement strand
TTTCGCTTTATACGAAAAACGTATCGTGCGCATGACGTCGGATAACACAAGTGCGCCACCTCGCGGTCAACTCATATCGGGACAATGCCTAATACTTCGACAATAAGCAGTCTGTTGGCGAGGGCCTCGATTGGTACTGAATTTCCCACAAATGACAGTCATTTTAGCTTTTACAGGCCTTTTCAATTCTGCTGTATTTCTTTTCTCTTCATTGTCACCGACATATGCATCAATTGATTTGTGAGTTATTGTGTGTTTAATTAAAAATAAAACATGCAGTCCTCGAAGCCACCATGAATAAGCTCCTCGACTATAGAGGAAAAATTGGATTTTTTCCCTTGAATTACATCCTAATGGATCGTTGTCAATTTATTGTTTAAATAATTATTCCAATGCAACTTTTGCCTTTTTTAACCATCGAGCGAACAGTAGGAATAACCAGTCTCACATACATCTTCTCTGAGCATGATTACGAAATGGCGAATATGCAAGGAGCTTGCTTTTTTAACACATCCAGTGGGCTGTCTATCAAAGTTATTCTTGAGCCGTTAATGGACAAATATGCCACATATTGCATTTACATCCCTACTATACTCGGAATAAAGTATCCCCACCAATCATAGTCCTTCCAAACTACTCACCCTATAAACCTCATCACTTTTATATGAGAGGAAAAAAAGAATACCGTAGGTAATGGTAGGTGATTTTATTTTTATGTCGTACGTTTTAAAATATTTGACGATATGCAACGTGATTAAAATTAAATTAAAAAGCTCAGGGTGAGCAGAGACCTAAAAGAACATGCCATTATTCGGTGACGTCATTTCATTTGCACCGCTCTTAGCTTTACTGCGGTGGTGGCTGAGCGTAGCAACAGCTGCAAGTGCTACTGCTGGCCTCGACTGACTACTACAAACTGTATTATGTCCCCTCTGACTCCGTCTGATTTCCTGAGAAATTACAATGTCCCGGTTGTCTCTTCTCTCTCTCTCTCTCTCTCTCTCCCTCTCTCGCAGTTAATTGAAATCTTCAGACACGTAGCTACAAGTTTAGTGCGGCTTATCAGGACGCACCGCAACTACGGTGTGCCTTGCCAATGATCGCTTGGCCTCTCTTTTCCTACGTATACATATAATGTATACGTATATGTATAAACGTTTGCAAGTTCTACGAAATACTTATCGTTCTGACTGGGTCGACGAGACGCTTTTCTGGCCTGATGAATTTTCCAAACTACTTAGTCTATAATTATATCTAAACGAGTTATATTAGATTTAGGAAAGTTGGGCAAATTGTCTATAACGACTTTGCGTGGTTACGAATGGATTTTGCAAAGCAAACTTTTCAAGATACGCGCGCAACAACTCGAGAAATGCTAAAGGATACCGTATTATAATATTCAACTCGTTACATGTATTGAAGTAAATATAATATAGGCTCTTCCAGTATTTTCCAAGCAACCCCACTCATATTGAAACGTTAAATACCTTTTCAATCTGAGGCAGAGTACACTTTTTTACGCGCGAACTCAAAAGTAACATTGCAGCCTTTGCTCGAGCAGCGTAAGTACAGGCAAAACAAGTTCCGATAGACATCTTCACGCATGGACAAGATTTAAAACGCAAACTTTTTTCATCTAACATTACATGGCCACGCTGTATTGGAAAAAGAAACTAGCCTGCCTGATAATAATCGAGAAACGATGCAGCCACTTGTACAGGCACACGCACACGATGCGACTCTAGTTATGCTTGCTATACAGGAAACGCTCGTAAAATACCTACAAAGTTAGGTGTACACGCAGCTGGTGCTGCTGGTGCTCGTCACGGCGCCTGTTGCTTTCTCGTGTGCAGTCGAGGCCTTTGCCCGCATTAATCTCATCAACCGTGAATATAATGTGCAATATAAGGGTTCTTCTGCGTAATCCTACTATATACGAGCTAACTTTATGACCTGTACAGTAATGTCTGACCGGAAACGTGCTGCACTACTAACATTTTCCAACATGAGTTTTTACTTCAAGCTTTACACAAAAATAAAAAGATTGCGGTTGTATAAACATTATAATTTGGCTCTAATACATTGTAATTGCTATTGCAATGTTTGTTCATTCTTGTACGAAGATTATTCAAGATTTTTTTGGTCCCGACCCGTATTATATTATGTAGTAAGATGCAAATTGGTGCAATGAAGATCTAATGTACAAAAAAGTCTCCAAGAAGTCTAATTTTTGGGGCAAATAGTGTTTCATTTAAAGGTAATTCGAAGAAGTAACAAAATGGCAAACACTTACAAATTCGCTAAAAATAAATTGTTGGTGTAACGTAACAGCTGTGAATTTTAACTTGTAAGAGAATGATGAAACGACTTACCATAATATCAAACATTTACAGCGAATGTAAAGTATATTTTTTATATATTTAGCTCATTCAAGAGCTCATCTCTAGCACAATTTTTAATTACTCTCAACGCACGCAATGCCAAATACAAAAACGGACAGTGCGAGCAAAAGTGCGATTGTCGTTGGAGAACAACAAGCACGATTCGAACAAAAAACTTCGAATTTTATTTTAATTGCAAGTTTTTTTGTGTGGGTGTCCGATTTGTCATATAAGCATGTGTGTATACGATAACTCAAACTTTTTTAAAAGAAAATAACAAAAATCATGTATTTAACGAGATAAATTTTATTACTCAGCATCATGCGAAATGGATCTTTTTTGTCTGCTCTAGTTACACTTAAAATTACTTGCTTTGTCGTAGACTATGTCATTAAAAACATACGGTAGGGGCCAACTCCAAGAGTGTTAATAATTATTTGTTTGATATTCGTGTGTATAAGTGCTACTTTGTCTTATGTGTATGTACTTTTTCATTTCAGAACTTATAAAACATAATATTTTTCTCTACGTTCATCAAAAACCACAAAAGATTTAAAAAATCTCGAATTTTACTATTTGCAACTTTGACAGTGGTGCATTGTATACAGTGTCACACACGCTCACGTGTCGCTTTTGTTCAAACATCTCATTCATCAAATTTCACTGTAGCTTTGAGACACACACACACACACACACACACACACACACGCACACTTTCACAGACACATTTACGAAGGAAACTTGCAGAATTTTAAAGCTCCATCTGACTGTCTGTCTCTCTCTCTCCTTCTCTCTTTCTCGCTCACTCCTGCGTCTTGTTTGTATAAGTACGAGCTCGCTTGAGAACTTTGTACGCTTTTCAGCTCGCTTGCTGAAATCGTCACCACAGCAGCAGAATCAGGCTTCATCACACGCTTAGCGTATTTAAAAGCCAGATTTTATGTATGCGCATAACTTGTAATCATACATTATCTATAACCTGGCAAGATCATAAAATCACTTTCTCTCTCGATACAAGTAGAAAATATTTTATTCTTGAAAAAAAACTCTCAATGTAAATATTAGCAGTTTGGTAAATTCATTTTAAGTAACTCTGATCTCGATACATGATCATTGAGCTATTCTACTGCTCTTGTAGCATCTGCTTTCTTGAGCTACTGCTTACTTGATAATTTTCGCACGAAGTTATTTGTGGTGACCGCTAATCACGTGCGCTAAACTCAATTACGCTGGGACACACGCGCACAATTACTATTACAGCGTGGATATCCAATGTGTGTACTTACTTAAAAGGTTTATTCATTGATAGATTATTTCCACGGTGTGTTTGAATGTATGTTGAGAGAACGCCTTAGATTAAATATCTCCTAGAAGTAGAAGCGGTAAAATTTAAAGTACGATTGGGGCTTTAGCATTGTTATAAGTGAGACGGTGATTAATGCAAGCTAAGCACCGAACAAGTCGGTTTGCGCACACATGGTTCGATTCAGGTAACAGAGAATAAAAGAAAAAAGCAAAGCAGATTGAGAAAGCAAAACAAAAAAAGTTTCGATGCGACGCTACCGACGGCTGTATAAATAATTAAGACTACGAAATGGATAAATTAGAAGTCTCCAAAGTAGTATCACGCACTCGGTTTTTCTCTTTATAGCGAAATATGGCAGGCTACTCAGGCATCACGGCGGACGATAAATAATTCAGAGGAACAAGAAAAGAAGCTTTCTCTGCACCTTTCATGGTGATCATCAACTTTCGACAAGACTTTCAGAGATGAGTTTATGTGACAAATCCTTTAAACAGGTACTGACGTCGATATATTTAGATTTTTCCGCCTCTAATTAGACTGAAATTTTGACAGAATATACTTGAAAGTATTTTAAAAATAATCAAAAACTTACAAACCGAGGACCACCCCCTTTCCTTTTTTTCGGAAAATTTGTTATAGACGTATATAGACAAATAAATGCTCAAAGGATTAGCTGCTCCCGCCCTTTTTTCACCCTCTCATCCTTCCATTGCCTCTTGATACCAAACGTGCTGAATGCACACAGTGTGTGTATGTATAGCAATCATGCACGAATATATAACAAGAGTTATAGAGAGTTGGACGAACTGTCCTAGCAGTCTAAGCCAACTGTAGCATACTCGTCGTTATCATCTGGTTTGTGAGATAGAACAAGACAGACTATTCCATTGAAATACCTCTATAACTGATTTTGACATTATATCTAATTGATTTGGACGATGTTATAAGCGTAATATCGGATAAAAAGTCACTAATATTTTTATCGAGTTGAGAGTTTCGCTTCAAACTACAATCGCTGGAAAATGTTTAAATTAGGGTTGTTACAACGTTATTGTTTTTGGGTTTGTAACCAAATTGAAAGAGTTGTTGTTCAGTTTGTTGGATTGGCTCAGCATTCCGCAACTCGAGTTGCTACTAGTTATAAATCTTATTGTACGCGTATCGCATTTGCTACGAACACTTCTTACATTATCGTTTAGTGTCTCGCTGTTACGCTTAGATCTATTGGCTAATACAAATGTAACTTACTGTCTTAGCCTTTTCGCTTAGTTATTGATGACTTGTACCTCAAATATTGCACTAAAGTCACTGATATCACCAGCATACAGTCGCTCTGTGTGCACTAGACTGTGTCTATTTCCTTAATTTCGACGCTGTACAGGGGGTGCTTTGATTTTATATTCGCTCGCTCGTCAATTTCAACCTGATGAAAGACATTAAGTATCATAGGTTTAAACAGGCTTATTGCAAGCATCGTTTCATCTTATTGCAAGCAGTCGTTTGTAAGCAGTTATATAGCTAATTTGCTGTCCAACAATCAGGGGCGGTTTATGGAGCACGCCAATCACATAAGTGTATAAGGATTATTTACTAGATGTTTTTTGTGTGAACTCGATATTGTCTGTCGGGAGTTTATTTAGAAGTAAATAGTTTTAGAAGGCCGAAAAGATCTCCAAAAAAATTGTCCCCAAGTTTGAATTTTCGATTGATTCAAATATTGTTAGGATAATGTATTAACAGATAAACTTAATTGTAAACAATAAAATCATAAACGATTTTGACATCGTTCCTAGACACACTGATCATGTTTACAATGAAAATAAATTAGTTTGAATATTGTCTTTCTCGAAGAAACAAGCCGTAATACCAAAAGATAAACTTTACTCATTCAATTTCCATGATACGTACCTAATTATAGACTGATCAATTGTTGGATTTGGGCACCAAAATGGATAAAAGTGAAAAGAAATCCGAAGAAGTTGTTTCGAAAAATAATTCAAGTGAACACGACATTGTTATTTCAGACGACAAAATATACGTTTGTGATATTTGTCAGGAGATATTTACACTAGAATCAAGCATGATAGAACACCGGGACACTATTCACAATGCCCAAAAATATTGCACTTGTGACAAATACGAAAAGAAATTGGAGTTCCGAAGTCATTTAAATAGGCACCAAATATCAGTACACAGAGGCCGCAAAGATTTTTCATGCGACAAATGCGAGAAGAAATTTGTGAAAAAATCGAGTTTGTTTACGCATTAAAAATTAGTACACAAAGATCGCGAAGATTTCATATGCAATAAATGTGAGAAGAAATTTGAAAATAAATCAACTTTACTTAAGCACAACAAAATATTCCACGAAATTTTCAAAGATTACTTATGTGAAAAGTGCGCCAAGAGATTTGCAAGTAAGCAGAGTTTACTCTCTCACGTAAAGGGAGTCCATGAGGGTCTCAAAGATTTGGCCTGCGACAGTTGCAGAGAGAAATTTAGAAAAAAATCGCAATTGCTCTGTCCCCTAAAGACAGTGCACAGAGGTGACAAGGATTTCGCCTTCAAAGTCTTAAAAGATTACTCATGTAACAATTGCGGGAAGAAAATTTCGACAAAAACCGCCATCAAATGACAGTACACGACGGTCGGAAAGATTACGCATGTGACAAATGCGAAAAGAAATTTGAATTAAAATTTAATTGGCTTACCCATCTAAAGACAGTTCATGAATTTCGAAAAGATTACACATGTAACAAGTGCGAGAAAAAATTTGGACAAAAATGGATTATGATTCAGCACCAAAAGACAGTCCATGACGGTCACGAAGATTATGCATGCGACAAGTGCGAGAAAAAATTTACACAAAAACCGAATTTGCTCAGACACCAATTAAAGACAGTACACGAAGGTCGCAGAGATTACGTATGCGACAAGTGCGAGAAGAAATTTGCACAAAAATCAAATTTGCTAATCCACTTAAAAACAGTACACGAAAATCGCAACAATTACGCATGCGACAACTGCCAAAAGAAATTCGGACGAAAACTGCATTTGTTAATACACTTAAAAACAGTACACGAACATCGGAAAAATTACGCATGTGACAACTGCAAGAAGACATTTGGGGTTCAAAGCAATTTGATAAAACACCAAAAAAAAATCCATGCAAGTCGCTAAAATTTGGCACGCGATTTCGACACCAAAAGACAGTCTTTGGATGCATGCCACAATTTCGAGAAGAAATTATGGTTGACAATTGTAAATATGTATATAGATACATATAAATATATGTTTTTCTAAAATTTTAATAAAAATTGTGCCTTTATGATTTTGTCTTACGAGCTTTTAACAAAATATTACACCTCCATAATTGCCATTGCGGTGTTTTATTTACGTACTTCTAATTACTACTCTCTGTTAATTTTTTGGCTACTTAGTTTTTAGCTTTTCATTCAACGATTAGCCCATATTTTTTTTCATGTCTTGTTTAGACCGGTGAATGGGGCGAGCGTTTACTATTGGATTTTTGATAAGACTCACGTGATGATATGCTGAATTTATCAAACATGCACTAGTGAAAGATTGGGATGAAATAGCTGAAATACTGATTATTTCGGTTTAGAAAAATGTGATCGATAATAAAAATGATTCGATAAAAAAAAAGTTTGCGTGGGAGACACTTTTTCGACCACGCCACTTAAGACAATCGTGATGTTCATGTCAAAGTCTACACAAGTGCTAAGACGCCCTATTATGATGAAGGACGCATCCAATGATATTGAACAAACCCAATTACGAGACTACTACTTTTTACATGGGGTCTTAATGTTCACTATAAGCATAAACAACATTTTTTCAAATATTTTTTTACTTCACCCATTCTTTCTTAACTCAGTAAAAATAAAAAAGTTTTTGTGTTTATATCATTACTTTTGGCTAATAAATCAATAGAGAAAAAAACAATTCTTCAAATAACTGAAAAATTCTTTAATAGAATGTTTCTTAGATTCTATACAATTTTAACAACTTTTATTAAGATGTACAATTTTCTATATAAAACAATTTCAACAATTATTGTTGAAGTTTCGTCCATCTTTCACTAGTTTTCCACAACCAAGACAACAAATTTTCCTTATCACAAATGGGAGCTTTTTCTGCTATCTTGCATTCACTGGAAAAATACAAATTAATACAAATTTAATACAAATTACTTTTAATACAAATGAAAAATAAATTTTGAATGAAATTTATTGCATGTATTGATATGAATAGTACCTGAAATATTCCCCAGTTACATTTTCTAGTTTAGGATCAACTGCGGCATATATAATAGTTTGAGCTCCTTGTTTGGGAGTTTTTATAAATGGCCATACAATTGGTTTTAAAAATATAGAACTTATAAAACTGTTGTAATAACCCATATATCTTGTTATTTCTGTATCTACAATGCCAGGATGAACAGCATTTGAAGTTACACCAGTTCCTATGAAGTAAAAAGCAGGATTAATTTTATGCACTCAGAAAAAAATATCAACATACCTTTTAATCTTTTAGCCAATTCTACAGTAAATAAAACATTTGCAAGCTTGCTTTGTGCATAAGCTGCACCTGGATCATATCTTTCTGTACTATTAAAATCACTTATATTGATTCTTCCTCTAAAGTGAGCTAAACTAGAGACGTTGATTACTCTTGCTGGTGCAGAAGCTTTCAAAGTATCTAGCAGTAAGTTGGTCAAGAGAAAATGACCCATATGATTAACACCAATTTGTAGTTCAATACCTTCTTTGGTATAGCTGAGTGGAGTTCGCATGACACCAGCATTGTTGATAAGAATATGAAGTTTAGGAAATTCTATAATTACAAATTATAATTCATTAATAAAATACTGTTGGAGACATTTAAAGTTTAAACATGTATTACCTTTGGTAAATTGTTTGACAAAGTCTCGAATGCTTTCTTGAGATGCTAAGTCACATTTTCTACAATAAACAAATTTATTTTTTGATTCAAACACTATTTCTTCTCGAGCCTGTTCACACTTGAATAAATCTCTGCAGGCCATAATTACTTTAGCTTCTCGCTTCGCCAAATCCCTAACAACTTCTTTTCCAATGCCAGTATTGGCTCCTGTCACAATAACTATTTTATTAGTCAATTTTTCATTGCCTTCATATTTTGCTCCACCATTGTAATCTCTAAAATAAAATGCAAATGATGATTAGTAAAAAAATGTAAAGTATTCAACTATTTCATAATTCAACCAATGAGTCAATTTATTTTTCATAGATGAACCAATCAATCATCTAATTTTTCATTCATTAATTAAACTTACTTGAGCAAATACACACATCCAGTTAAGGAAGCAATGGCACTTCCCAAAAGAACAGGTTTTGGTATATGCATTGCAAATATATGAGTTTGACAAGTGTCGAATTATTATCAAATTGAATAAAAATCTAAAACTGAAAATCATGAATTAAAAGGCTATTCAGAAAATCTTACAACGTTCTTTACTTAATACTATTTATACCATCAAAATAGGTTATCGAAAAGTTTATACTGTAAACAGGCATGACAGTTCTACACCATCGACTGCAGTCATCACAGTCGTGCGGCGCAGTGCTGAGTGCAGACGATGCAAACTGGTGTTGTAGAATACGCTGAAGAGGGCGCAAGCAATACCACTAGGTAGAACTAGATATTTGCTCAGTGAAGTTCGATCTTTTGCTGTCTGTCCGCACACATTTCTTTGCTCAAACTTATACATAAATATACACATTATATAACAGAGGGCGGCTGTCTATTCAATCGTGTGTTTGTATTGTTCGTTGACAGACGGAAAACTGAAAATGTTAAGTAGGATCAACAGGTCGAATAAGCTTACCGCCAAAGCTTCGGCGCTTAATTAAAATAAAGTTTTCGAAATTTGAGATGACGAAATATTTATTGTGTATCATAACATCGACGTTGGAAGTTTCATTGACAAATAGTGGAGTAACATCTGTTGCTTCGTACAGTTGTACTAGTTGACAAACTTGGAGTACACTTTAACTTTTAACTGAAGTTGTACAGTTGATTTACTTGTCTTTTGAATACAAATCAAGGAAGTACGTTGTTGAACAAATACAGCCAAGATGTTCTCAAGATTTTTGAAATTTACTGTCAGCAGGATTCAACAAAGGGCACTAGGTTATGTCTTTAATGGGCTACGTAGGGTATGTCAAATTTTACTTCCATAAAATTTGTTCTGTACCATCGCATTATCCTGTTTTTGTTTTATTACCATCTAGTCGTTTGGGGAAAAGTTAAGACAAAAATCCATTGGACCTGCTCCTATTTACATTGCTGCTCTTTGGGGTATTAGCAAGAAAAAAGACGATGACAAGTCCTTGACAAATAAAGAACTTTTACTTGCAAAAGCTGATGCATTGTTTGATCAAGAAGAATATCACGAAATTTACAAGTTACTTAAAGGATATAAGGTAATTCGATATCATTGATGATAAGCAAGTTATAATGTTGATGGAATGATGATGATGCAATATTATTTCTTTGCAGGAAAATAGGGATGTAGAAATATTATGGCGTTTAAGTCGCGCTCTTTACAAGATGTCTAAATTGGAAAAAAAGGAAAGTGAAGCTAAAAAGTTGATTTACGAAGCTTATGATTTGATCAATTTAGCTTTAGAAATCAAAGAGGATCATTGGGCAGTTCATAAATGGGTAGCAATTTTATTGAATGACAAAACAAATTATGAAGGCACCAAAATAAAAATCAAAGAACTTAATAATATCAAACAGCACATGCTAGTATGTTTTAAAAGTCATGTGTTTTTTATTATATAAATTTGAAAATATTATTTATACTTACTTGTTTTTTACAGCGAGCCTCAGAGCTCAATCCAAAAGATGCTACTACTCTTTATTTATTAGGTAATTGGTGTTATCAGGTGACAGATTTACCTTGGTTCCAAAGAAAAATTGTCTCTACAATATTCAGTGAACCACCAACTTCAACTTTTGAAGAAGCCCTACAGTATTTTGAAAAAGCAGAGCATGTAGATCCTAATTTTTATGGACACAATTTATTGATGTTAGGTAAAACCTATCTAAAACTCAATAAAAAAGAAGATGCAATGAAATATTTGAAATTAGCTTCTGAATACCCTGCTAAAAACGACGATGACCAAGAAGCCAAACAGGAGGCACAAAAAATTTTGAATAATCTTTGATGTCTGTATATATATTTATATACAGATTTGTGATTAATTAAAAATTTTTGTTCATGCTCACATTGCTTTACAGCATCGCTTGATCACAGGACCAAGAGAGAAGCATTGAAAATCTTTAATATTTTATAAGAATTGACAATCATAATAGATAATTGAGATGGAAATATTTAAGCACATTATAAATATCAACTCTCAAAAGTACATAAAATGTAACTTGTCTGAAAATTTTTTTTTATCAATCATGCAGCTGACTGATTTTTCACAAAGATTAACTACTGTATATTAAAATATTTGATTAACTTTAACTTACATTAGTGTATGTGTATATCATTGTATTGTATTTTAAAGGAATTTGGAGCTCAATAAAAGAGAATGAAAGACTGATATATAAAAAATATCTCATTTTTTAGTAAAATTGACAGCATCAGCTATAAGAAAAAAGTGAAGACATCCAATTTTCGTGCTGATTTATTTTACGAGTGAATAATTATGATATATTTATAAAATTATATAGTTAATATAAAAATTGCTCATTAATACTAAGAACACACATTCAGCAGATACGACATTTTCATTCATCGATCGATACGTATTTCAGCTAGATTTGCACTCGAAAGTAAATAAAATTATGCTTTTACAATTACATCATGATACGCTCGCGAACAATCGTACATTTTTCTCTGTAAGTACAAACAGATATAACAATACATGTATACGGAATTTACATTGAGTATGAAACGTCTCTGTACACGAGGCTAGTTTTAATTTTATTTGTTATTTTTACATAATACAGGTGCGCGATCGCAGGCATGGGCAACCCATAAAATTTAAACCTACGAATTTGCAGAGAGATAAAAGAAGGCTATAATTACAGTCGAAGAGATTATTTTTTCTATTAAAAAAGAGGGGAGCATCATTTGCAGGTGTACTCCTCGGTGCGTTCAGTGCAGGTTTCGCAATGCACCTTGCAGCACCACTGGAACTTGCAGTTACATTGCCACGTGCGCGTAAACTGGTGGGTGTTGTAGCCTCGGCCACAGCACATGAGATCACAGCCATCCGTGCCTGTGAACAAAATAAAGAGTAAATTAAGGCGGTCGTAGTAGTACGACTAGTCGGATGTGCGAATTACCTCTACTCGTTCGGTTGCAGTATCTGCCCTGAGTACCCAGACTGCCCTGCTCGAGGTCCGGCTCGCAGTAATTCGGCGACGGCTGCAGAAACACCAGCTCGCTCCGCTTCGGTATCCTCTTCTGGCTGATGCTGCTGGCCGGACTCGTACTGTCGAATTTCGCTCGTTTCAGTACCAAATGAGGCTGCCTCGGCTGTTGCTGTTGCTGCTGCTGCTTGACAGGCGCGTGCACGACGATGGAGCCCGACCTCTTGACCGGCCAGCCGTGATCCAAGGCGAGGAGGCCGGAGAGGGGCGCGTCCTCGTCGTCGGCCTGGAGCAGAGCCTCGATGGCCCCTTGGCTCTTGGCGTCGTTGACGAGGATCGGCCGCGTGGACGGGACGCTCGACGATCTGAGCTGCATCGACTCCGAGGAGGTCGAGGACGAGGAGGACTGGGACGGGGCCGCGGGCGGCGTGATGGCTATGACCGGCCTCGCCCGGTAGTACTTCTTCATGAGAGCGTCGCCGATCTGGCGGAAGGTCGGCAGCGTCCGCCAACAGGTGCGCACCGTGCAGGATCCCGAGACGCCGTGGCACTTGCATTCCGTCTGCAGTAGCGATTTAACGATCTGGAAAATTAATCTTAACTGAGTGCCCGCCGCCTGTGCGATCTGCTCGGTCGTGTTCGGCGCACGCTACTCTGCTGCGGTAGGCGCAGCTATATTTATATGACTTATTTCTCCCAGTTGCACCAAGCGTATCTGTGCACTTTCATTTAGAACTGCGATTATTATTAATTTATAATGTTCCTGCGAGTTGATTGAGCCATATTCGAGTCGCGATTCGGATCGTTTAATAGACTTACATACATGGAAAGATAAGCAGCCTCGCAAAAGAGAGAAACAAGCCGTAAAGTCGTAAATTCGCGGCTACAACGCGTGTTTGCGTGTGTTATTACGATTCACATATATATTTATTACAGATCCTCGCGGGAAATCGTTACCCGTGCGCTGGACAACACGGCTGTTTTACGCTTGTTTAAGATGTTAGCGTTTTCTGGAGGCTGCGTGAAAGAAAAACACGAGAGAATTTCACAAGATGTACCAACCTTCCGACCAGCTTTGTTGTTGTGTAGGTTCATGAGGCTTCTGGCGTCGCCTTCGATTTCTCTGGCGTCTAGGAACCTTCGCGCGAACCTGTTAATCCATCAACACTCGCTTGAGTATATAGTCTTATTGGACGAGCAAAATTTGAAGCAAATTTATCGTACGCTAATGTATTACCTCATTCCGTAAGAGATATCGGCGCTGCAGCCACCCCATTCCCAGCCGTTTGGAGGAACTTCTTTCCGCGTCCTGCGTAAAAGAGAGAAAGAGTAAGATGGTGCGAGCAAAAATGAGAAATAAAAAAATGTTCATCTCAGATTACGATCGCATACTCGTAAGGTTGCTCAACTTTTAATTAAATTCCTCGTGCTGGATTAATCGATAAAGACAAATTAGAAAATTTATCGGTCGAGCGATCGATAGACGAACATGATTTTATACAAAAAAAGTGTAATAAGTGCAAATGATAATAATAATAATAATAATAATAATAATAAAAATGTAAATGTAAATGTTGCTACCTTAGGGAAGACTCGCATCCACAAGCCGTGATGTTGCCTCGACTGCAGGCGGCGGTCACGGCGTACGTAACACCGGCCGAGGCGATCGCGTACGTGAAGGCGGCCTCTCTGCTACCTGCGACAACGACAGAAGAAAAGCAGCGCGTGAGTGACAAAAGTCGACACATGAGGATTGCGTTACGTGTACGGAGCACGTATACGAGCCTATAGCTGCGCACGGCTATAATAACGACGTAAGCTACGGTAGTGCTGCGCGTGCGAACCGCCAAGGTATTTGTAAATCAATCCGCGGATTTTCCGCTTACACAGCGGAGCGGCCCGTAAATCATCGACGCGGATGCGTAATAAACCTATCACGCGAGGCCGTGATTAATCGCTGAGCTTTCTACGTGCGCGCTTTACACTAGTCTAGTCGCCTTTTGCGCGCGAGAGCACAAAGCGCGAATTTGTAACATCGATACTTTCGCGCCGCGAATTTCAGTCTAACAATATAATAAGTCGCGGATTTTTCACGCCCGCGATCGTGTTTGCAGAGATCCAATCAGCTGAACTGGCCTTTTTTCGCGCCCTCTGCACCTACGCAAGCTCCTGCCACGGAAGTTTATGATTGCATACGGATAGCTGCAGCCCGTGCGCTTATATCTCTGCGCCCACGCTCCTAATGCAAACGCATCGATGAGCGGCAGCCACTCGAAAAGCGACCAATCGATCGATTGCCAACTCGAAATTTTCCGCTCCCAACGGATTCAGATACAATATCAAAGACATCCTACCGGCTAGCGAGATATTTTATTAATTACAATAAATTATCCGCTCGCCAGTTATTCAATTGTTTATCAATTAATGACGACGTGTGCTCGAATTAAAACGTCAATTAAACTTTATGCAGTTTTCGCTCTCTCTCTCTCTCTCTCTTTTACCGAGTTGCTCGGTTGCTCGGGCGCGCGCGAGCTCAACTTTTTGCTTACTTTTCCTTTCGTTTTGCACGTAAACTTATGTACTTCAAGCCTCCTCTTTTTAATTCAGCGAATCGGTATCGCGAAAGCAATAAATCAGCGTTGGCTCCGCTGTGCGGAATACGTACTGCAGCCGACTGCGCACAGACTCACGTATCGGATCGATTTCACGATCTTTGTACTACAGACGCAAAAATCAATGCAGCCAAGAGAGAAAGAGAGCGAGAGAGAGAATTTTGATCGGAAAGTAATGTCGAGGTAAAAATGAAGATATTAATTCGTATCGAAAGAATTAGCCCGACACTCGAGCTCGCGTCTTTGCAGCAGCTGATTTTTTTTCTACATACGCGAGCCTACCGATAAATCAGTCTCGCGCCAGTGTAGGCGCGCAAAGAGCCCATCGATCGACATTCGAAGCACAACACGAGCTCTCGCGCAGATAGGCCGAAGCCTGCCTAAGCACACGTGCCTCGAGCTAATAAAATCTCGCTCAGTCGCTCGTTGGCTCCGGTGCAGGGACAAGATCTTTATTTCTGCGAGCTCGTATACACGCATATAATATGCCGTAGTGTAATTGTGTGCGAGAGCTGGCGTACCCCCCGCGGGGGCCTCCAATACCAACGTCGAGTTTTGATTTCCAAAAGATGCTCGTGAGCTCGCTTTATGTTCTTACTGCGGCTAAATTGAATCGCAGATCGCGCGCGAGAGAGAGAGAGAGAGAGAGAGAGAGAGAGAGTGAAAACGACAGCGCTGACGCATCCGCATGCAGCCCGATCAACATTTTCGCCATCGAGTTATTCAAAATTAGGCCCTATCGGTTCATTACTTTTTTTTTCTCTTTATTTTTCTTTCTGTCTCGGTTTGATTCGGCTGCTCTTCTTGCTGGTGCGTCGATCTCGCGTCAACGAGTAAACATTTTTGCGTAATTCAACGCTCGGTCGCGCGCCAATCGGGATCAGGCGTCCCCCCGCGGGCTTAGTGACTAATTGCCGCGATAATAAACGATTTTTACAGGCTATTCGCATCTTCACCCCATAAATTGGACGGTCAAGGAAAAAAAGGATCTCTCAATTAGCCGCGTGCTCGGGCCGGCTCACAATGAGCGATCAACGCGTCGTACAAAAGCAACTTAATAAATAAAACCAATAAAGTCTTGTAATACCTATGGACTGGCTATATAGCTACGCGGCCTTTGTGCTGGCTTCGTGGGTTCGGCAAAAAAATTGTTTTATTAATGTCTCTCGAAGGGCCGCGGCGCGCACGCGTCCATACCCTGGGAATATAATACACTAACGATATACAGCCACTCTTTCTTTTATTATCAGCTTTTAATCCAGCTTCGTTAACGCTTCTCTTGGCTCTTGGCTTCGCGATAAGTATACGTATATTTGTGTGCTGCTGCTGCGGTTGCTGCTGCAGTGAAAGAGTGAGGGAAGAAAGAGAAAGAGAGAAAGAGAAGATAAGTCGACCAGTTCGCGTGTGCGTGATGCGCGCGAGATGAATTTTTTGCGTTACACATGCCTTTCGCTCACAGACACGCAGACACGTAGATACCCATACAGACGAGGATATACCTAAAAACCACTTTTCGTGCGTGATGCATACACACGGGAGTAAAGAATTTACGATCCTCCACCTTGACTGCAGCTCGGCTGTACCATATGTATGATACACGCACATACGTTATAACGCACATCGAGTACTGCAGCTACATCATATACCTATAGCTTTTGGGATTTTCGATGAGGATTATGTCTTTTTTTACGTTCCCGTTTAAATGGGCATTTTCGCACGTTAAACACACGTACGGACGTGTGGGGACAAAGGGGCTGAATAAATCGGCGATGCTTATCGTCGCCAGCTCTGCGCCGATTGCCGTTTCTCGGTAATTTTTCATTTTATTGACTCGATCCGGGCCGATTGGCTGATCGCGCGCGCGCCCGTTTAATGTCATTTAAGAGCCGCGAGCTGCACGTGAACGTGCGGCAAAATTAATCGACGTCCAAGGAGCATACGACTCTGCGAGAGGAGGCAACTCAACACGTTGTTTGACCGTGTATCCTCTCCTACATATAATACGAGCATGCGCCTCGAGCTCTACGCTATAGCCATATTATATACCATTAACGAGTGTCCATAGATGCAATTAATCGAATGCCGCCGCCGCCGATCTCGAGAGATCCTCGGACGAGATCGCAAGCTACATATTCACGTAGCCTCCTATAGATCGTAAATCAAGCGATGCTTAAAGTAATCTACCGCTCGTGATCATGGTATACAGCCGCCGCCGATCATTTTGTTGTTTCATTGTGATTGGCGTATAATTAGCTCGAACAATGCCATACGTAGAAACGATCCGGCGGACGGCAAAAACGTTTCTGCGCAAGCTCGCCGGACCGATCGAGCTAATTAATTTGGGCCCCATAAGTCGAGCGATTGAATCGCAAAAATCGCGCGCGATCGCGAGCTGACTCGAGCCCGGCCGAGCGAGTGCGAAAACGAGTTAGCGCTTCTGCCTCGCGCACCACATACATTAGGCTGTAATTCGAGCTGCGCGTATATATTATAACGGCCTGCAGGCATACACATACTGCACTGCCAAGGCTCAAGACAAGTAGGTAGTTACGCGCCAGTGATATATTAATTTATTAACTAGTTTATTTATCCAAGAGCTTTGAGGAGAAAAGGTGCAATCCGCCCGCAGGCTGTGTGTGTGCGCAGCAGCAGCAGCAGCAGCAGCAGCAGCTGCTACGTATATACATGTATATATAAGCTCGTAAGTCAATCTGCGAGTGGAGCTCTGCGCGTATATGCGATTGGTGATTTAGCCAAAGTCGCTCGAAGCTGCTGCTGCTGCATCGGCTGCAGTGTCATTTCCAAGCGGGGATTATTACAGTGCCAAGACGCGAGTACGATCGTCTCGAGTGTTTGTGCAGTGCGCCTTTTTGTTTTGCTCGCTCGACCGACCAATGGAATGCAGAATTGTAATGACTCTAACTGTACGTAATGAGAATAATTGCCAAGCTCCGACTCGTTGTTCTTACGGCGAGATTTATGAAAAAAAAAATTAAAGGGAAAAAAGGATAGGATTTACCCAATTTCTCGAGCAAACAAACGGTGCAGTAGTCATCGCGACCGATGTCTGCATCTGAAAAACAGTTGGTTTCTTCGACAGCAGCCGACCTGGCACGGGATTAAGTTGCTTGACGCAGACGAGTAGCGACGCTTTCCATGTATTCAACGGAGATGAAACGAGAAAAAAAAATTTCCTGACGATTCTAATTGCGATGTGTGACGTTTCGAGTCGTATATATCGTCGTTAAAGCGACAGACGAGAGTTGATAATTTCATTATATACAGCTTACTATTGTTAGAGGGGTATAAACAAGCTCGACGGCCGATTTGCAGCGGCGAGGTAGGCGCACGCGTTGACACACGAACCTGTTTTTGGATTGTGATAGAGAGAGAAGAGAGAGAGAGAAAGAGAGAAAAGAGATACTCGAGGCAGCGCGAGGAGAGCGACTACGAGAGAAAACAAGCAAAGAATTTCAATCCTTTTTTCGGAGGGTTGCAACGTGCAGGTGTTTACAAGGAACGCGACTAGCCCGAGCCCATGCGTGCACAACTTGAACACACACACAGAGCCGATAAATAGACGATTATTCCCAATCATCCTATTCCGGTTTTTCGTCGATAGATTTTCGAGCATCGGTCCAGCTCGCTCCCAGTATAATTATATGCCGAAATTCATTTCTCGAATATAGCTACGCCATCATCATTGGTTATATGCGCGCGCGTGTATACATTTCGATAATTATGATAATTATCGCGGAAGACAAAAAAGGAATCGGTGGCGGTCGGGAATTGTCTATAAATAGACGCACGCGCTATACACACGGGAGGCAAAAAAATTGTAGGCGAGAAACGGCGATGGAAAAAATGCTTCTATACTTTTGCGCCTTTAAAGCTGCCGAACATTCAACTCTATTAGAGCTCTCGAGCGATATAAGGTACAGCGACGTATAGAGAGCTTGTATCCGGTGCAATGCGCGCCGAGCTCGATATTCGCGCGTTAATTGAGTTAGCGTGAAATTTTCACGCGCCTAGCCACAATACGTGTTAATGCGCGAGTACCTTGTGCGTACTATAATAGCTCGCATATATGAAAAAGTTGTGTGCCGCCAATCGATACTTTCGAGCGCGTACAATTTCGCTCTCGCGGAGATCGGGCCATTATCGCGTATCAACCTGCTACGTTGTATAAGCCGCGCGCGAGTTGCAGCTCAGAGAGAGAGAGAGAAAGACGGAGAATTGACATACGAACAGGTTTTTTACACACAGACGCACACGCACACCTGTATAATACGACTTAATCTCGGCGACTGCACTGCACACACACACACACACACACACACACACACACACACAAGCACAAACTACTCGAACGCATACATAAATACGCGTGTCTTTTGATCGTGAGAAATCAAAGTACCGATCTCTCGGCTACGTGCGTGTGTATAGCTGCTGTCACTGTGTACGTGTGCGACAAATAACAAGTATTTAACGACGCTTTACGCAACGTCCGAGGATCGTACGCGCGCACCGACGCATTAGCATACGCGCGAGCTAGCTGCGGCCGATATACTTTTTATCCAGCCCGATGCTTTCGCGAGCGCTATCTCGTCTCTCTCTCGTCTCTCTCTCTCTCTCTCTCTCTTTCTCTTTCTCTTGGCCGGCCTCTCTCATGTCTATATCTATTTATATACGAAAAATTAAATGGACAAAATGTAAATTTTCTAGCCGCGCGCGCGCGCGCACGAAAGTCGGCATTAATCTCTTTCTCTCGCTAGCTCGTGGGCATTTTATAATGACGATAAAGGATATAAATACATTTGCAACGGGCTCGTTGAAAGGACGTGTGGGCTCACGTGCGCCGCGAGCAACGAAATGCAGCGAAAAAAAAAAAATTACCAGCCGAAAGTGTCGCGTGGCACATTGATTTGTGTTGTCGTGGGTTGCAGCCTCTTTTTTTACATATTCTCGCGCACGCAGCTCGTTAAATTCAATCAGACACAATGCGCGAGCTAATGTCGGTAAATCATCGGCATCATCATCGACATCGCCTCGCAGACAGACGTAAGGATCGATTAACGAGCTGCTCAGCGACGATCGGACGTAAAGTCGATCATCCATCATGCCGATGGATACAACAACAACACACGGCATCAATTAGTCACTGCGGCTCATCGTTAATGTATTTTCTAATGATATGCCCCGAGAGCCGAGAAGGTGAGATCATTTTAAGATGATTTTTGGATGACGATTCTTACCCACTACGACGACGTGTCCGAAAATCTGATCGTCCACCACGTCCGAGCAGTTCCATCGATGATTTCTGAACTGATGTCGACACTCCTTGAGTCCCATCTCGGCACCCTCGCCGACGGCCGGCATCGCGTGGGGCGATCTCTTGCAGAGCTCGCGCTGGGCCTTGCCCAGGCCTGGGATTCGAGCGCAGAGCGCGGCACCCACCACCACCGACGGCGACGACGACGACGAAGAAGACGACGACGACGACGTAGACAACGACAATGAAGTAGTAGCAGCAGAAGCCACCATCCTGAAAAAGACAAGCGTACACGAAGAAATTATTATTTGCCTCGCGTACACCAAGGCAATTCTGCCAGAGATAGGAGCCGAGCGATAAGCCAAGTATATGGACCGCCCCCGAGCATAGCGGCAGTGGCCCAGAGCGCTGCAAATTCTTCCGAGAAAAAGGCGAAATTACGACGATTACACGGGAGGCTGACTTAAATCCGAGCGCGGCCCGGCTATCTTTCCATCCAGCGAAATTTGCATCGGAATGCCACGTACGTGTGGGAAAAATGTAGGTTATTTAACAAAAGCTCTCGGACTGCGTTCGATCGTCCTAATTCATTGGAAAAAAGGAGCAGTGGCAGCAAATCGTTAATCGCGACTGTGCTAGTGTATAAATATACGTTATAGGTTGCTCGCATCTATGAGGCATTTTTAGCCTTAAGGTAAAATACGTCGTCGTATTAGCCGCTGCAGTGCAAGAAAGAGAGAAGCGAGGCGTGCTAAGGTAATTGATTTATTTTACGAGTTTAGCATTATGGAAGCCGCTGCACATATCCATACGCATACAGAGAGAAGCTGAGGCAGAGCAGAGGAATTTTGATTTAGGGTTGTGCGATTCAGCCGCTGATGACCGTGTCATTATACACAACTACGCTACGCAATGGAACCTGCGACGGGGGTAATTAATAGAGCGATCATTGTAATCGACCGCTGGAATGTGAAAGGTATTCCCGCGCGTCTACGTACACGCACACACACAAGCCACAATTATTAATGAATTATTTTTCACGAATGATACATCGATGAGATTTATCGGGCCATTTGTTGCACGAAAGAGTTTAGTCAACGGCTATTTAGCTCGACTCGATCGCCTACTCGACGCATCGGCTAGCATTCACGATTCGCGGAATTTCGCTGACAGCAGCTATTTGTAATAGACGTACGTGAGAAAAGCGACGTTAAAAGCTGCTTTCCGAAAATTAATTCCTCGCTAGATCCGAGAGTACAGCTTCCGAAACTTTTGTGAGCTGCAGCAACTTTTTCCCTTCTCGGAAGTTGAAAAGCACAGCTGCGATACTCGACTCGCTCCGAGTTTTATTAATAATCGTGTATTAAGAGTGGCTTCGAGCCGGTAAATGTGCCATTTTAATCATTCGTGCGTGTAATGTGCAGGTACTATGCCGAGTTATTTCTTGGTCCATTTCTTCGTTTATGCACCATTCGATACGCAGCACGAGCTGCCTCTTTAATGAGTCGGTAAACATTCGATTATTTTGCTGGTCGCGAGAGCCATCTCGAGCTTACTGTATAGTAAGCTCATAACATTCTGTGCTCGCTCACATTTGTCAGCCGCGCGATCGATCAAACTTGCAAAATCTCTCGAGTCGCACGAACAATCAATTTGAGAAACGCCATTTATTGAATCCTCTATGAGCCGATAATTACGTATCCATCCACACTGTGTATTATGTTGTATTGTTACGTGTCTCCGTTCCCAGCAGACATTAATTTTAAAGCTGTTTATTACAGGTTTAGAAAATGGCGAGAGCCTATAGAGTACGAACACTGATAAATCTCGATCGTTTTCATGGAAGAAAGAAAGAGAGAGGATTAAATATCATATACTTGCGGAGCTGAAATATTTTCTGTACAGAACGATATGATGTATATAATTTTCCGCGTGTTTAATAATTTACTTCTCGCTAAGCGTTAGGCAACGGCTTTATATACTCGTACGCAAACGTACACATGCAGTACTACACGATCGAACTTTCATATAAGATTATTTAATCGCGCAATAACACATCAATTTTCTTGTACAAACGTAGATTTAACGATCTGCCGTGCGTTGGCTATATTGGAGTGAAAAAAAATAGCTCAACTGTGCGTGTAAACATTTAAAGGCCGTATCAAGAGTCGACTTGTGGAAGCTAAACACATATAGACGCAGACAGTCCGGTATAGGAAGCGCATCTATATAAGAGAGCGGCGAGGCGATTATCAGCGTCACCATCTGCCGTTAAAATTTTTATATTTTCTCCCTCCCCGGGCTGGGACATTAAATGTCTCATTTAGGCAGAGCAGCGGTCGTTTGCGGCCGGCTCGATAAGAGAGCGGCCGCCGCTGCGTCGAGAGGCTGCACACGCGTAGCGGCGGCCGGCGATCGAATCGAATCGGAATTGGAAGGCAGATCGGGAGCGGGCAGCGAAACGACTTCATTTTTTGTCGATCTCGAGACTGGACACGGTCGATCCGGCGGGCCAGCGAGGACCTCACGAGCTGCAAACGGCTGGCAACTATACGTGTCAGAGAGCTGTCGTGGCGCATTTAATCCACTTCGACGCGCTCACGCAGTCAGGCGGGCAGGCCGAGATCGGGGGACGGGACCGTGCGGGAGGTCCTCGCATGTTATCTCGTTCTCTCTCTTTGCCAGTTCGCCTTCTCTCTCTCTCTCTCTCTCAAAGCGCAGGCAGTTTTCGATCGGCTTATAAAAGCCAATGCACGCCGATTGTGAGCCAAGGAGAGCGCGTAAATATGATATTTTTTAATTTGCGTATCTTTATTGAATACTTGGCGGCGATTGATATTAAATAATAAATGTCATCGTTTCGTTACCATAATTTTCAAGCTTTATACGCGCATGCTTACCCACTTTATTTTCTCTCTCTCTCTCTCTCTCTCTCTCGTGCAAGATTGTGAAATATATATTAATTCATAGGAAAATATGCGAGGAACGCTTACATGCGCGCGCATATGTACGGTGGCACATAAAGTACATTAAATAATTGGCCTACGCCAATAATTCGTTAATTTTATCATTAGAGCGATCTTTCTCGCCCTGGCTCGGTGCGACTTGCCTGAACAGCGAGCTGCTATACAGCTATATAGCTAAAGACATGTAATGCAGAAAATTAGCTTGACGTAGCACGCACGATATGAACCGGCTATGCGCACCTACAGAAATCGACGCTTATCGCGCTTTTAATATTAACACGTGTTTCCTGCCATTTTTCCTCTATCGATTTATTAAAATAATCCCGATCGAATGAAAAAATTGCCGATCAATTGTATTTCTTCGCAAGTTAGAAAGAAGTATATTTTGACTTTCTCTCTCCTTCGATGGTCGTTTACATACATTACGCCGCCTAAATAATGGCCAAGGCTATATAAATCGTTTGATGGAGGGGGCGCTTCTCCGATTTTCAAGCTGGATAAGAAAATTGCGAAGCTCGTCGAGTCGAGCGAGGCGCCCGGCTAAGACGACGACGACGACGACGAGATTACAAAGCAGCGATGCTCGCGTACATATACACACCGACGTCGAGCTGCAACGCGATACATGCCGTAATGTGCAGCCTACACGTAGCCGAGGCGCATTTGCGTTTGTTCTGTCACGAGATATATCATAGGAGCTATATGCTGGGCTCGCACCAAGGGGACTCAAGAGAGGAGCTTTTTTCGTCGGAATCCAATAAATTGGCTGCTGCGCCGCGCCATTGAATGTTAAACGCGAGTGTGTAACTACCGAAAACAATGATACACGCCGACTTTTATAGGCAGGTAGCCGTGTAGTCGGCCAGTGCGAATTCACATGTGTTTTCACCGGCTTCATTTTGCTCCTGTTGCTTATACGCATTGCGATACCTACCTATACTCGCGCGCGAAACAAAATTTATTTGCCTCGGTATTAGCTGAAACGTAGAAATAACCCATGCAGCGGACGGGCCAACTCGCCCATTGGAATTTGCTTTACACGAATCGGAACACGAGTTCAAGTCCTGCTCTTTTTTCTCTCTCTCTCTCTCTCTCTCTCAAGCGAGTTCAGTGAAGGAGAGAGAAGGAGGAAAAAGACGAACGCCACACGTTATAGCGAAGGGCTCCGAAATTAAAAATTGCGTATCGAGCTTATTTACCGAAGAATTATATGCGTCCGGGCAAAAGGAATAAAACAATCGTGCGTATAATATGTTTGGCGTGTCGAGCGCGCATCCCCATATAGCGAGAAAGAGAGAGAGAGGGAGATGCGATTTTGCAAAACGGTGCGAGTGTCTGTGCGCTTGACGGCTTATACGAAGCCGCGCGATAGACCATCTCTCTGCCAGAACTAATTAAAAGGATCCATCGCCGCGCGCACATCCTCTCGGGGCTGCTGCGCCGCAGATACGATCGCGCGAGGCTCTGCACGCGCGAAACAGAGAGTGCGAGAGAGAGAGAGAGAGAAATTCGTGCGCACCATCGCTTAACGCCCTCTCGCAGGCTTTTCAAGCCTCGGCTATACACACTTTATATCGGCCTTTGTCTTTTACGACCATCCTTATTGATGGACCTTTGACAGCGAGCCGAGCCTCGATAGAGCCTACGTATTCTCGGATCGATTCGTGCCTGCAATCGCAGCGTATGCACCTATTTATCTCTGTACCTTTTCTACGTAACCGTTTCAAGTGGCAAGATACAATTATTACCATGAATGCCAGTACTGCATATTGTTATTTTATTTATCGAATTTAAAAGCCTTTCATATTTTTAACAGGATAAAAAGAGCGGCTAAATATTAATAAAAGATGGCGACGAAAAGAGCTTAAGAAACAAAAAGCATATTTCTCACGATTTTCATCTCTCGTCGAATCGCGCAGGGCTCGGAAGAAAAAGGAAGAGAAAAAAAAAGAAAGCTGAAATCAGAAAAGGACGATAAAGATCCCGTTAACCCGAATGCGCCGCGAGATCTCGATATAATCAAGAGGGAGAGAAAGAGAGGGACGAAGCGATTAAAAAGAAGAGAGCTTCGATATTTCGATTGCGATCGACGGCCAATTACAAGCGCGAGAGACGCGACGACGAGGACGATCGAGCATTATACACATACGCAAGTGCCATATGCGCGTAGTCACCGAATTAAACGAGCCTCTGCCGAGTGACAAGTGCCTGAATGAATATATAACGCGTACATCGAGTATAACGATAGAGAGAGAGAGAGAGAAAATAACTAAATAAAGGATTTTCGATCGAAGGCGAAAGTGACGCAAAGAGTAGTCGCGCGCCAGAGTCCGGGGGGAAAATTTACATTATTTTTGCGGGAAAAGCGGACGAGCTGCCTTTTGTGCAGCTTCTCTCGCGGTATGTAGGAAAAGATTGATGATCTTACGCAGGTGCAGTAGCCAAGCATTTTTCTCGCAGCTATTATTTAGCCTGCGGTACGTGAGGTGCGCGCCTAGTACAGTTAGTCGGGACTAGCAGCAGCTCATGCGTTGAAATATTTAATCATCCTCGCTGGCTAATTGTATTTTACCACGTGACGAGAAAAACAGGCGCGATATAATAGCTTTGATAAATAACGATCGATCGAAGCGGACGCAGCTTTTTGTCCACTTAACGCCTTGTAATCATTGTTGCAGCTGCGTCACGGATAAATAAATAAGCTACACGAAATTTATCGGCCGTTTTTGTCCGAGTCCTCGAGCTTTTCTGTGAATCGCGGATTGTATGAAAATCTATCTATACGCACGGTCACGAGCGAGTGTTTTTTTTTCACTTTTTCTGCCTTTTCAGGTGTATTATATAGCTGCTTTGGGAATAGCTGTCGCGTTGGGAAAATATTTATTATACCTACGGCTCGAATAAGAAGCTCGAATTAAAAAAGTAAGCTCGGTCGTGGGGCCGTGTGTGCGAGGATCGATCAGGCCCACCCAGGTACTGGTCGCGCGCCACAGTGCGGGGACAAACTCGCTCGGCGCACCGCACGGCCGCTTTAAAACAAGAATACATATCGAAGGTCCATAAATTGCTCTCATTTTCTCTTCCGTCGTCGCAGGTATCGAGTGAGTTTGGATGCGTCCAACAATCGCTCGCACGACGCTAACATTACATGTCGGCATCGCCGAAATGCATTATATATTCCGAGCCGAGCTGAAAAATTGTCTCTCTATCTGTCTATGATATTATCCACCCACGCTTGGAATGCGTCGAATGGGCGGAGTCGCGCACGGAGCCGCGAGGACTGGAGAACTATAAGAGAGCAGCGGGTCGTTTGCGCGCATAAAAATCGAGTGGCTAGAAGCGGTATTAGCCGTGCAGCATTGCCTCGGAGATTTTGGGCGTGGATCGTGCACCAAGAGCCGTCAAAATCGTCCCGTATCGACGATCGCGTGGATGCCTAGTGCTATTCATGCATGGCTTGCTCGAGACCATCAAACTCACACGTGTTGCCTCGCACCAGACTAAATAGTAAAACCTACATAATGCCATTGTCAGTCTTTGCATTGTCCGCGTGTCTCTTTTTTTCTCCCCCTGGCAGCAGCAGCAGCTCTTGGCTCGATCGGAAGCTTCTCGTCGATATGGGCTCGTATAATGGAACATATTATACATAGACACTCCTCGGCGACTCTCTCCCGCATCTATCTCTTATAATAGGATTTATATTGCAAAATTTATATGTTTTGACATTGGCGTGCTAAAAGCATTTCACGTGTGCGTGTACGCAAGAATTTATTGGCCGGGTATATACGCATTCGCGCGATTTTCCAAAAGCGACGAAACAAAACCAGCCGTACGCGTGTACGCTCAATTTATAGGATTGAAACGTGCGAAACTACCTATATTATGTGCACTTAATAAATAACTTCCTCAAAAAACTACAGGATCTCGCGAGCCAAGGAGAAAGAGATTTTGCATATCGACAGCTTCGCGCGGACGCGATAATCTGATTTATTACGAGTTAAAGTTTTTCCTCTTAGCCCCCCCTTTTTTTTTATTTGCTTCGGATTGTCTTATCATCGCGAGGCTTTTAATTTATGCAACCAAGGGCCCAAGGCTGCAGAGGGGACTGCGGACATTTACGAAACAGTCGCACATTCGCTAAATTTCTCAGCATTACGTGTGCGCTTGAAAGCTTGTGTCTCGTTGTGTCTCTGTGGGTATACATGTATACATGTCCATGCTGCTGCTGCTGAGTAGTTTTAATAAATCAGCGTTTACGCACCTAATAAAAGCCGCCGCTGCTGCTGCTGGCGGCGCCAACGTCTTCGCAATATGTCTTTAGAAATTTGCATTTCACGCATATGTAAGTGCGGCTGTATGTGCATGTTGAAGGCCTGTAATAGGGTATAAACTAATAAACGTCGCACGCGGGCCGATTGATTCTTTTTTTCTTCTCATTCTTTTTTTGCCTCGGCGTGCCCCAACAAATCTGGGTCAAATCCTGCGCTCGCGGTAGCCGCTGTACTTTCTCAACAGTGCGCATACGCACACACACGTCGATACATAATGGAAATTTCATTTCTTTTCAGCCTCTCTTTCTCTCTCTTTCTTCTCAGCCTCGAGTGTATCAATGGAAGAGACGCTGATTTATGAGCGCTTAATACATTACTCAATATCTCGATGCTTAGAGTCTGAATGAAGAGGGAAGATTAATTGATTAATATGCAGTGGTGCATCGCTGCCGAGGAAAGCTGGCCATGTGGCTGAAGCTTTTTTTTCGCAACAAAGTTCAAGTTTAAATTTCGTTTTTATATACAAGAAGACCGCACACGTACGGCGAAGTCGCGCAGGTCGGTGCATAGCTGTTTAGGTGCAGTATACTGACACACGGCGCCGAGGCACACATGTACTTGTACGTTAGTAACGTAATCCCAGCGAGCGTATACATTGCAAGTGCACGCTTTTAAAATGTCATTTCGCGAAACGCAACTCGAGTTCCCTTGGTTGTAGATACGCTTTACGCTTGTTCCGTGCCTCTTTTTCTCCTTTTGCTCTCTTATGTATACCTCTGCCAACATTTTCTCGCTCTCTTTTCTCTCTCTCTCTCTCTCTCTCTCTCTCTCTATCCTCGTAGCAGCTCTCTTTCGAGCTGCACGTGGAATTTATGGGGTTGTGTTGCTTACTCGCTCGCTGAAAAATCCTTCTCGAGAGACTTCATATATATAAGCTCGCGGCCTCAGAATATAAGTAGAAGAGCAGGGGGATGTCACCGTGAGCCTCTGCGCCAATGGGATTTCCTTGCAAGTTGGCATTTTTTTCCAAATACCTATGCGGCTGTAGAGGCTTTCAGCTTCGATTTCATACACGCTGAACAATTTTTGACGCTATCTGCGACTGCGTTATTTTATCCTACGCTGGCATAAATTATCGAGATATAGACGACGACGACGAGCGACACTTATTCGCTCTGGCCAGCAATGAAGAGATAATGACGGCTTATGCAACGCAGCCTCAGACAGCGCATGCGTATCCTATAGCTATTGGCTTTTTTTCTAAATGAAAATCACTGCCAACTATACTTTATACGTTTTACACGAGCAGCAATGGTTGGGCTCGACTATACACGAACTCGAAACGAGACGAAAATTTGACCGAGACGTTTATCTCGGCTGGATAAATTTCGTTGATCTGCGGCCCGGAGGCTGCAGGATCTCGGCGATCCAAGCGCAGCAGCCAGAAATGACTCATGTCTGTTGTACCTACTTGGGGGCAGTCGGTGCGCGCAATGTACGTCCGAGATAGAGATCGGATCGTTAAATTTTTTTCTTCGCCAGCCAAGAACGTGCGGATCAGGCAGAATTGCATTATGAATATGCACCTAGCACGAGCTCGCGTAGTTTTTCGTTAAAATAAACTAACCCGCTCGGGCTCCGAAGAAAAGGCGTTGCTCCTTTATTCGCGACGAAAGTAAAAAAAAAGACCAACAAAGATGAACGATTTCACGAATCATAATTCCGAAACTCGCACACACACACAAACACGTGTTTATGTATAGAAAGTCTATACGCACGCGATAGACCTGCAATGTATCAAGCTTTCTCTATATAAGCATCGGCTTATCGCATAGTAGCCATGCGTGGCTTGTCTATAAAATGCAGCGAAACCCGGTGCAACTGCACAAGCGGCAGCAAAGACAGGACAAGCTAAAGGTAAAATGCATCGGCTATGGTACAACCCACTTAGAGAATAATATAAAAGCGCGTAGCGATCTGTGGACGTCGAACATCGGCCATCTCGTGTAATTGCAATGAGCGCACTTGGACGCCGCACATAAACATGCAAAGCGCGCCCGACTCAATTTTTTTTCGAGCCGTCCTTCTTTTGCGCATGATAATAATTTTTGCTGATCGTTGCAGCTTATTAAAAAGCCGCGCGCGTGCTTTTTTCCTCCTGCGATCGGATCCGAGCCAGAGAAAAATTAACTCGGTAAGAGGAAATTTTCCCGTAATATCCCCTTCAAGTACAAATTTTCTTAATTAAGTGATGCTCAAGCGTCGAGCGCTGCACTTGTAGACACGTGTAAATTAAGAATTTAAAGCGCAGGTCGATTGGCCGCAGGAGAAACACGTTATACATTTACTATAGATACGTTGTAGATTGCGTGCAATATTTTTAAAAATATTGGGATTTAGCTCGCGCGCGCGTGTGGCGCCTCTCTGCCCTATTGCTCGACAGCCATGACAATAGCTCCGGTATTACATCATAATTCTTCTTTAAGACGCCTGTTGGCGGCTCTGTGAGTGCATATAAACACGACACGAGAAGTTGGCGGATTTTCGAAACAAGGGGGTCAGCTCCGGAGCAAAAGAGAGTCTGGTCCGGGAGAACAAATAAAAGAACTGCCATTTTTATAGTGTGTATATGCGTGTATCGTTTCAACATTATAAACCAAGTGTGTGTTTCGTTTCTTTCTCTCGCACCTGATCCTAATCTCTCTCTCTCTCTTTTTCTCTCTCTCTTACTCTTTGCTCTCTCGAATCACCCGCGTACCTATGCGTTCAACTTTATAATATAGGTGGCAAAAATCTCTTTTCTCTCTCTCTACCCTGGCGCCTCTCTTCGTTTATAAATACATTTCTTTTGCTCGTTCTCGACTCGAGAGCAAGAGGAATTATTGAGCCTTAGCTAATTATACAACAGAGAGAAAAGAAAACGAGTCTCAACAGGTGGATACGAGTGAGCAAAATAAAAGGAGAGAAGAGAGAGAGAGAGATGAATAAGAGAGCTACTGACAGCTTATACATGTATATACTACACGAGAGACCTTCGGTTTGCACACACAAGCACAGGTGTGACGAGAGAGCTGTTGTTGCTGATGCTGCTGCTGCTGCTGCTGAGGCCTGATCATGCTGAGTTTTTTCAACTCGCTCGCACCTTTTGCCCAGCACATAGCTCAAGAGCCGCTGATTTATCTGTAATACATCAATATACAAGCGTCTATTGGCACATTTTTGTCGACGATTAACAGTGTTGGATAGTTTCGAGGAAGATACTCACTCGTTTTAGGCTCCATTACGGATTAATTAGATATAGAGTTAGGAAACGGCCGCGGGTAATTATGATCGGCGATTTCAAAAGGTCATAGGTCTCAAACGAATATTAGTTACTCTCTACAGTCTATGGAATGAGAGTAAAAATGTACGTGTGAAATAGAAAATCGCTGCTAGAGCCAGAGGTAAGCCTCACTCGAGAATCAAAACGAAACAAGAGCTTACCATATACGCACAGCTTCTCCGGTTACACAAATACACACGGATTCGCTCCGACTTTCTGCGTGTCTTCATTAACCGGGCGTTCCTTATGGATTTTAAATTACCCCCTTTTATCTCTACGTGTACTTGACCTTTCGACGCACGAGAAGCTGAGGGCGATTTTCTTTGTGCTTTCGCTGGAGCGCGTCGCACTGCACGTATGCGACTCATATTCGCTCCTCATTGTGGGAATGAAGATGTTTCCGATGCTTTTTAATGTCTTTTATGATTTATCGAGCTCCAGCTCTTTTTATCTCCTCTTTTTTCTTTGCTATAATATACCAATATGGCGAGCTACTTCTCAGTTCTGACCTTGCCTTGGAAAATTAATAAACAAGAACAAAGTTGTAAAAATTTGCTCGCTGCTGCTGCCCAATTGTTTCTCGCTCACTTTTTTCGTGACATTTACGACTCGCTATTATATTGGTACAGACGAAGTAAAAAAAAAAAGGATAAAAACAATCTAAAATTAGATTGGTTCGTTCATCGATTATGCGGATCTTGACATGGGCTTGGGTTATGCGACTCTTGCATACATTCACGACTCAGGTTTTCGCTGACAAAATAAGCATCTTGTAATAAACGTGTAATGTAAATTGCTAATACGAGCTGCTTGATCTATGCTCTGAATATTTATTTTCCAGCTGCAGTAAGCCAACACAGATAACCCGTTGTAGTGCACGATATCATGTTTTATTTGACTTTTTAATTTGTTGCTAAACTGTATAAATACGAATCGCCACGTAGCATGTGCGTAGCTGTGTACACGGTGTATATAATATTTTCATACGCTCGTTTATCATGGCAGCTAGGAGCGGATTTTTCGCCTTCTTCACTGCTGCTGCGCTTAATTGCCTTGGGGCAGAAAAAGGCCGCGAACACGATAAATCTATTACGCACAGAGAGCAGAGTTGGACAAAAATTGCTCTGCGGGTTTGAATCGGTTGTGCAGAAGCAGCAGCACAGAATCCAGGTTTCGGGGCTTTTTTCAGGCAACAGGCAGCAGGCAGTGGCTCGCGTCTTCTTTTGTCTCTCGGTCTCCCTCCCGGCCGCTGTTGCGCGCGTCGCAGAGTCGCTTCTTCTCGGCTTCTTGGCTTTTGGCATGCTGCGGCCCAAAAGATAGAAGAACACAGAGGAAGAAAGTCCCTGTTATTTTAATTGGATTTTCGCCGAATCTGCACACATTCAAGCGACGCAGAGCTCGGGCGGCCCGCGGACCTTTTTTCCCCCGCAATGCGCGTTTCAGTGTGATGCTCGCGTAGCTGCTGCTGCTGCGACGACGGCCTATACGAATCTTACATATGTATAACATTTATTGCGCGCACACACGCGTTCCCACACGAGCTGAGCGCAACGAGTGACCGTCGTTGGCTTTTTTCTTCTCTTCCTTTTTTTCGTATTGTTGCGCACACAAAGCTATACGCTGCACAATCGATTTTTATCTCTCCGTTTCGAATCGTTTATACGTACACATATACAGTCGAGCATATGTAATCCTTGTGTATCCTTTGTCGCGAGCGTACAGATATAACATTCGACTCGAATTAATTTTTCGCTTGCGACATTAATCATGCCGCTCGCGCGCGACTCCATAAGCAGGATTTCTCAAGGATGCGCTCGACGATTTCCGTATTTTATTGATTGACACTTTGGGTACTTGATTCGTAAACTTTGAGAGAGGCGTTCGTTAATGAATTTGCTCGTCAGGAACATTCGGTAGGGATTTTCTCGGGGGCCAGACTCGCGATCAACGCGTTAATACGACTTAATCGGCGCGGCCACGAGACGGAATTGCGGCCTACACATGCTGCAAGTGACTCGTGGCGCGGCGCGCGTAACGAGATACAGCAGCGACGACGCCGAGATCGTACTTCTATTACACAAAAGCATCATAACAATCCCGAGCCTACGTACGTAGGCGCGCGTACGTAAGGTCCTTTCAACGAGCCAATACAATCTTCAATAATCGTAAACCATAAATATTTATACATCAGTACATGCGCTACGTGCGTGCATCATCAAAAGTTATTAATCCTTGTACATTCATCCCATTGCAGCGAGAATTATCATATAAACACCGAAGGCAGAGGCCGGGCCTACCTGCGCTTAAATTATCATTGTAATCATCGTCGGCCGAGCACTGCACACACGGGAGAGCCTCTGAAGCATCTATATCTGCAGAGCATGTATATAATAACTGTTGCTGCTGCTGCGCTACAGGAGGTAAACATTCGACATCATCATCATCACCGCCGTCGATTTTATAACTATGCTCAGCATAGTGTACACCTGCACATCGCGCCGCACTAGCGTTTAAACGAATGATCATTGGAAATTGAACTGATTACAATTTAATAGCCGAGGAATGTTGAGTGCTCGGCCTCAGCGATTCATTATCTGTACTTGTACGAATCTGCACTCGCATACACACACACACACACACATACGTAATAGACATGTGCTGCAGCTAGCGAGGATAAGAATTAAAAAGTCGTGATAAATAGTTGAAAAAACTCGTTTATTTATTATTCAAAGTAGAATGGGAGAGGAAAATTTTACAAAAGAAGAAATGTGTCGCGTGCAAAGTGTCGATCGACGCGCTTAAATGACTCGTTAACGCTGAATATTGTTTGGCGACATGATTAATGTCGCTTTAAACAGCTCGATATAATTCATCGGCGTGATTGGATGGCGTTTCGCACAAGGGCGACACTTTCACCGACGCACGAGAGCCGATATTTAGCGCGAGTAAAAAAAGAGGAAAGGGTTGCACAGACGGTTACCGCGCGCGGATTGAATGTTGCAGCTGGAAAATTAAAATCGAGGGCGCAGGCGCGAGGATCGGCCTGCTGCTGCAAGTGCCTCGGCACCACGAGTATCATAACGGTAAGATAATAATATACATCATTATAGGTAGTTCAATCTTGTTCTTTTGGCTCGTTCCTCGGCAAATGCAATCGTGCATGTGTGCCGCGGAGCTCGTCTCTCTGTACTCCGCGTGTGCGCCTAAGTATTATTATAAAACGGAAGCGCTCTTATAATACACACATATATACGCTACAATATAATGCGATACCCGATCGCGTGGGAATCTTTCCTCGGCTAACTCCCTTTTGTGTAAGCGCGAAACGCGCGCAGGCAAAAGGAAGGCGAAAAAAGTAAGCGCAAAAAGGAAAAAACGAAAGCAAAAGAAAAGAGGAAAAAAAGTCAGAGTTAAGTACGCGGCAGTAGTTGCAGGTAGGTATTACAATAATGCAAGACTTACTTGGAGTCCAATGGCGCCTGTAAGTGCCCGATAACGATTAGGGCTATCGCGTAGAGCGCGATGTCGCCGCGACGCATCTCTTCATTCACATCACCAGAGCATATGACACTGCCGCGCTTGCGTGCACCAGCCGATCACGCGCAGCAGATCCTAGGATCCTACCTTTTCGAATTTCTTTTTTATCTAGGTATATTCACCAACTGGGTCCGTCGAATATTCACTCACTCGAGGCTAGTCAGCTTCTTATTATAGCACTTGCACACTGGATTCAACCGGCCAGCCCTCGAGCTGAACACGCTAGCTATTATTCACTATTATCCATCACCTTTGATAAATCGAGTCATCTTCGAGCGGACGTTATCGTCGCAGCGTCGGTCCGCAGAGCTGATATAGACGACGACGACGACAATAACCAATGCCAGAAAGACTAGAAGCTCGTGCAACTTTTCTCCTAGTCGAAAAAAAGGAACAGGACGAGGAGAGGAAAGATGCAATCCGAGACGACGAGACGACGAGGAGCTGGCACGCGCTCGTAGGAAAGCGCCCGAGCTAATATTCATCCGAGCGAGCGGAAGGATCACCCTCGATCTCGGCCTCGAGGAATCTTATTACCGGGCTTTTCATCCGTGCGTTTCTCTCATATTGTCGTCGTCGTCGTCGTTACCGCGCCAGATCGCCACAGTCTCGCACTTTTTGCTTTCTCTCTCGTTTGAAAATTCAAGCACTGTCACTGGGAGAATCGCAAGCTGCAATCGCGAGGCCTTCTCGACGAATCAATCGAGTCAACGAGCACACTATCGACGATAACAACGATAACAACGAGCGAAGATTCAGAGAGGAGAAAAAAGGAGAGCTTGCAGAAGTTGGAAGGCCGATGGGTCGACAGGTAGGCAGCAGGAGCGGCGGTCTATAACGTCTAGCGCGTACGCGAGGAGGGCTCGCGATGGACTGGCCTCTCTTTTCTCTCGGCGGATACCTTTTAGCCTGTGTATAGTAGTCTACAGTATAGGTATACAGGCGAGCGCGAACTGGCCCGAGAGCAGCAGCAGCGGTAGCAGCCACCATACGCGCATATGTGTAGCGAGCGAGCCACTACTCTCCTCGTCGTCTTGTACATGAGAGCTCTGCTGAGTGTACTGGTGTGCACGCCAGCAGCAGCAGCAGCCAGTTTCTTTGGCTTCTCGCTCTCTTTCTTACCTGCGTATATACGTGTATACACATGCGAGCGAGCTGATGCTGATGCGAGCCGTCGGCCTCTGTCTCTGTATGCGTGAAACTTCTGTACATGCATACACACATATAGAGAAAGAGATACTCTTTGAGAAACGTCGTTGTGCTACTGCCTCCTTTTTTTTCTTTCTCTCTCTTTCTGTCTCCTTCGACTCAAAGCCTCCCTCTCTCGCACTAACTCAACTACTTATAGATCTTTTTCATGTTGCCTCGACGTGGGACTCGCTGCATGTGCATCTCTCGCGCTGCTCTCCATTTTTTCATCCTCGCTCGTCCAGCTCGATTTCAGCTGATCGCTCCAAGCACATACATAATTCGAGTAGGCATTGTACTTATCTTATCGCGGCCGGCCCCCCGCTCGTTCGCACGTGAGATCGCACAAGCTGACACATGTCATCCTACACGCTCCCATTATTGCACATTCGCGCAATTGATATATGTACAGGACTTTGGACGACGACACTTTGTCGTGCGCGAATATAGACGACTCAATGAGCGACTCAAAGTTATTCGAGACCTTTTGCGCTCTCTCTCTCTCTCTCTCTCTCTCTCTCGAACTGGCGCTATATAATTATTAATGAATAGACGACGAGTCGTCTTGCCTGGACGAGCGCTACGTAGACAAAAAAGCTGCAAAAGATTTAAAGGTCCAAGCCGTGCGAGGCAAAGTTTCGTGTATTAGCTTCACGATCGTTAAACGTGCTAGCTTATACTCTCTTGCTCCGAAAAGAGGGCCACCGAAAATTACACGTTTCTGATCACGCGTATTAATTTCTTTATTTTGTTGGTTGGCCATGGTGCTCTCGAGCTCGCCGCCACCACCGACGCCGCTGCTGCCGCTGCTGCTGTTGATGCTTCGAGCGTCTTCTCCTCTTTTCTCTTATGCTCTCTCTGTATTTGACCATGGCTGGTTATCTACGCTTGATTGCGTATTAGTTTGGAATTTCACCAGACTTATATTTCACGGTTCTCGTGTGTGCACTCATCTTCTCTCTCCCTTTTCCTTTTGCGAAACGCGTTCCGAGGTCCAACGCACGAACATATTGATATGATTAATTTTTTTTCTCTCTTTCTCGATCTCTCCGTTTTATGATTGTTATAGTTGAGCACGAAAACCCCAAAATTGCAATTATGCCTTTAGAAGACCACCCAAAAATCAGGTGGGAAACGGTGGCGCTATTGTTGCAGCTACCCATGTATGTTAATCGATTGTTCGTTTAAAAAACCTGAAAAAGAGGACAGAAAGGAAGAAAGAAAGGTAGCGATCGATCGATCCACCTGTCGCATAAATTGTCGTAATTCAGCGCAGCCAGGAAATGCAATGATTTTTTTGTGTTTGTTGTCTCTTGAAAAATACCGAGTCAACAGGTAGCTCGTTGCGAAGCCCTTGGCACGACTGCAGCCAAGCTTATACCGCATGCACGCAGTTGAGTTGTACGATATCTTGTCAAAGGCTTTCGCCTTTCGGCGGCCGTTGGAAATACGACTTTCCGCTGGCAACGTCTGCGTAACGATCGTCATGGTTTGCAAAATATCTATATAGGTGTGTGTGTGTGTGTGTGAGTGTAAAACGATACAGCAGAGCAGCGACCGATGAGCAACGAGCCGAGGATCAAGTGGATTGTTTGAATTTTGATCGATACATGCTAGAGGCGCGTGCACAAGGAGCTGCGAGGCACCAACGCAGCTCTCGCACACTCGGCTGCCTAATCTTATCTCTTGGCTCGTGTATTTGTGTGCTCTGCTCTCTCGATGCTCTTACGCCGCAGATCGTCGCTTTTATTCCGACTCGTGCTCGGCTGCGATTTCCCCGTTCGAATGTCGAGTCTCATTTTGGAACCGTCGAAAAACAGGTGGATCCCTTATCGACTCGAGTACACACAAATCAGGCAGAGAAAACATTTCCAGCAGCCCCGAGACGATAAACTGTACAAACTCGACGCGCTGCTCTTTACTCGCTGATATACATTTGAGATTCGTTACGAATGTGCGTACGCTACAAAGAGAGAAGAAGAAAAGGTGAGCTTGTAATACGTATGTGTCTGCGTGTGCGCTGCAGCACACAATAGCTATGCGTCGGATCGGCCAGAGTCGCGTCGTCTCTCTACGATTATATATACGATTTCGACGAGTCGGAACGAACGGCAGACAAACGAGGCAGGAAAGAGCAGGAATCATGTCTCGTTGACCGCACTTTCAACGTGTATATCATGCGCGCCCAGGCCCAAGGCCCAAACGCCGTAAGCCTACAATGTCGTACTAGAGTGCGTTATTCTACGCCGCTGCGTGCCGTTTCGTATACCTGATTGTTAAATTATGGCAGCTCGCAACCTTTTTATAATGCCAGCACGACGGGCGCACGCGAACATCGTCCATTTCCCCCGTACAATCAATGTTGTCTTAGTCGAACCCCTTGTGGTCTACTTTGGGAAAGTAAGATAAAAGGCGACATCGAAAGTGTGTGCGTGTGCTAGGCCGCGAGATAGCACAGGAATTCCGGAAGTCGATCCTGACATGTGGATGTGCCATCGCGTCATCGATAAAACGTCAACATTTCTCCGATATTTCACGCTTATTCATAGAAAAAACACGCCTAGTCATGAAATGACCGATAACAATGAGATGGGCATGAACCATAATCCAAATTTTAGAATATTTTTACGATGATCCTATAAAGGTGTATAGGTAAACAGAGAGAAACTTTGCATTGATGGGTGATTCCTTACTTTATTGGCCACATACGTACAGTGCTTGAAAAAATAAACAGGATATACGAGCAGAGTATATACTCACACAAGACCTCCCGTAGACGCGATTGAATGACAAAAATCGGAGCAATGCGGGGGCACAATGTCATTCATTGTGCCATTCTCGATTTCAAATATCGTGCCATTTATTAGGCATCGTCCGCCTGGTGGTTGTATTGGTCGCGGGCTCGAATTGGCGAGCTCACATGCCTATATCCTGCACAGACATCATGTCGCGTGTGCTCGAGCGTATAGTACTGCAACATCCGTAAGTTTACGGGAGCAGAGCAGCGAAATGGTCTATAATATAATACGCACTCGGTCTAAGGCATAAAAGACAGATACAATGCATAGCTGCCAAATAGAAGCCAGCTCGTACTATATTATATACTATGTATCTTTTTTTTTTTTTTTTTTAAGATGATCCATGCGTGTGTACGCTCGGCAGGTATATAAATAAAAAGGAACAAACAGCTGCTGTCTAAAACGCTAATAAAAATACGCACGGTCTAGCGAGGAGATATATATTTTCTTTTCTTTTCCTCTCCATCCGAAAAGGTAATAATGTGTCGTCGAGAACGCAACGTCGAGCTTTCGAGAGGGACGACAAATACATGCCTATACAAGCTGCGAATGTTGTATGAAAAAAACAATGCGACAGACGAGTCGAATGGGCAGGCATTGTTAAAAAAAAAAACTTTTTTCCTTCGCTTCACTCGAACGGAAGATTCGAGCTCCCTAATGTGCGAGCAGCAGCAGCATCGACAAATCCAGGAGTGCGTTATGTACAGCAGCTATTATGTTTATTAACCTGTTTTTTCCATGGGTCCCGCTGATAGAGAACAGTGCCTCGTAATATGTGATATATTTACGGGAAAAATGTCGTTGGCGCCTGGACGTTCGAGGCAGCTCTCAGGTGCGCGCATTGTTGCGGACACTCGCTCGAGCCGTGCAACTTCGTAGGCGGGCGAGGATGATTTATCGCTGCACACGCGGGGCGACAAATCGGCCAATCATTGAACGTTCATTCGCGTGCGCGAGGCGCGAGTGCAGCCGTACGCTTCGACGACGAAAATCATAATTTTTCATTAAAGTGTCGCGCGCGAGCCATTGGCCGACATTTCGGTGAGACAAGGCTCTCGTATAGAAAACGTTGGCTTTTACTCAATTCATAGCAACAGTATGTCTGGGTATTGCAGTCAGCTGAGCTGCGTCGCAAACTCGAGTCTGCGCTGGCCGCGGAGAGATTGGTATACATGCAGCTTTAGCGCGGGGAACGCCTTACACTTGAAGTTGCGAGTAGGGAACAAGTGGCGAGCTCAAAAATGGGCGTAACCCGTGCACGCGCTCGCTCGCACTGCTGCTACGTATATTCTATATACTCGAGCCAAAAGAGCAAGTACTCGAGAGCATAGTCACTTACATCTAAATATTCAATTAAACCGCTCACACGCCTAATTCGCATCCTAAATTACTCGAGTGGCCCCGAGACCGCACGTAATTTAAGCGGCTTTACCTACAGGGAGTGCAACGCCACGAGGAGAAATAATGAACGATTTTTTAAATTGTTATTCCGGATCGTTGGCCGGGCTCAAATTGAAGACACATTTTTCTACAGGCATGCCTAGTGTACAGCTCGTGGGCCAGAGTCCCTTGCTTCTCTTTCTCTTTGGGCATTTATGGCCGATTCTCTTCTAAAGCGCCGCGCGTGTACCGACGTTTTTTTCGCGATAATTAGAGGGCGGTGCAAGCTGCACGTACACACACACACACACATACACATCCGTACGTTATGTAGACCGTGCACGCAAGCGTACGTAGCTCGAGCGAGCGAAAACAAGAAAAGAAAAAGTAATGAATAAAAATATTTAAAAAGTGTATTACTCGCGTCGGGAGGCGCACGCGATACATATTTCTTCATATACGCAATGAACCTGACACGAGGTCATGCTTGCAGCGGCCAGCTACGCAGGACGTTTCGAATTTTACGTATATCATTTATAATGTGTATATGTATACGCGAAATGAAAGACGGCGCTTATTCGTAATCACGGGGTCGGCATGTCGGCCAATTATTTTTCGGCCATGCAACGCTCGCGAGATCGAGCTCCATGAGAAATTTTTTATTAAAAGCTGCCAAGCTATATACGTACGTACATATAAGCAAGAGAGAGGCAAGAAAGGAAGGTGGCGCGATCGACGCCAATCGTATTATCCCTAAATCAGAGAAAAATGGGTCTAAAAATGGCTCGCTCGACGTTTATTATACAAGTGCTGCTGCTGCTAGAGGCAGTGCCGTATGAATTATTTCGCCTAAGCATACCCAAGTCGATAGAAACCACGGACTCGAAAGCTCGGTCGTACTCTCGGCAGAGCTCGAGATATATAATCAATCTTAATTTGACATAAATCAGCCAGGAGCACAATATATAGCAGAATATAGAAGAATATGGCAGCGGCCGATACATCGATCTTTGCTCTAGCTCGCATGCAAGTACACAGCCAATATGTATAATGGCTGCAGAGCTGCCAGCTAGTGTGCGGCAGCAACGGCATAAATGCAAATTTAACACAAAAGGCCGCGTTTACATTACAGTATTCAGCTGTATTCCGTTTCACAAGGCGTTTACACTATACTCGAGCTCGCGCACACAACTATGAGCGGATAATCAATCACGTCTCTTTTATACATTGTACGAGCGCATGTATACAATATACGTATCCCTTTTCATTAGCTAGCTTCTCTCTCTCTCTCTCTCTCTCTCTCTTTCTCTCGGTTGGTCGTTCACAGTCCAGCAGAAACGATATTCGATTGTCGCTACTCACGGTACTCTGCTGCAGTCACCTGTCGACTGCTGCCACGGCTAACTGTTTGCGTGGATCCCTCGTCAACGAGTCCTGTGCACAAGCTCGAGAATGAAAAATCGTCCCGAAGTCCGACTCGAGCTCGAGCGCGACGCGATTCGCCTCGCAAGAGAATGCCGATTCAGGAGCGAGTATATAAACGAGCGGGTCGAGGGTGTGATCGGCTCGCGATCGCTTGGCAATCGATTTGCCAGCGATAATACAAGCTTTGAGCTATTAGCGCGATCGACGTGGCTGTGTTTTGTACTTTGTATGGATCGCTGCACGCGCGCGTACGTGTAATAATTAACGAATCGATCGATAATAACTTACGCGTGCCTGCCTGCCTACTGCATGTCCCTATCGCATGCAACTAGCTCAGCTACACATAAATCACTCGCTTAACTTGCACACGGGCCCGCGCCATCTGATCAGCTACACACTAAAAACATCTCGCCAGCTGCAATTAGCACATCATTACAAATGCTAATAATCTCTCTCTCTCTCTCGTTCTCGGCTGACCCAATTGTCAAGCGCTACCTAATCAACATAATCACAAGTGCCTCTGCTGCAGCAGTCGCTCGCTGTTGCATTTACGGCTACTCGCGTATCTCTGCTAATATAAGCATGGAAAATTAGCATAAACAAGCCACATAAAACGAGTTTATTATATGCAGCAGCAGCGAGCGCATGCAGTGCGAAAGGGCACGATATGCTCAATTGAGATTTCACTTTTGAGTCATTCGGACTACAACGACTGCAACGCAGCAACAACAACTATACGACGACTCTATTATCTTTTATTCTTTTTACCTTTCGTTGTGTTGCCGCGAGACTCTAATTCTTCCTCGGCCGTAACGATCTCGTAAAAGTCCACGCGCGCGTCTACTGAAGATGCGAATTTCGGAGCTGCACGCTGCAGGCGCGCTCCACCACCGCACAAATTACCAAAACGATTTTTCAAGCCCACGGCATCTCGCTCGGCTATAGAGATCGCGATAAAAACACGGCTGCTTTGGCCATTTGTTTTTACGAGCTTCCAAAAGACTCGAGTCCTCGACTCTTATTCGAGCTGCCTATTTTCGGGACGATCGCCGGAAGAGATTGGATTTTATCCCGATGACGCGATCAAAGCCGCGCCATTATGATCCTTGGCTTTTTTTCCATAATAATGCAGCTCGTCGATATCGACGCGCAGTCTCGGATTTCTCACTCTCGGCAGGAAAATTGAGCGATGATGCCGGGCTTTTAATCGACCGAGGCAGCAGCTCGCGCAGCGCTGCACCGCACATACACGCCCCGTACTTAGGCGCGCGAGCCGCGATTAATCACCAATCTTAATTAGTTGATAAATTTTGCCTTAATTGAGTGTTTCTCGCACGCGCGAAACTTTCTTGTAATCGGAGCTCGTCTCGGCTCGGAGCCGGCTTCATTAATATTTTATTGCAGCATTCGAGCGTGTGCGCGCATGGCCGGCCTCTTTACATCCGTTACTTTGACGCGTCCAGCCGATGTCGATTAAAAATTGATCGCGTCGCTCGATGCTCGCGTCGTCAGGTGCATCGTCATCGTGTTTCACTCGCTTATTTCTTGCTCGAGCGTTGAAATCACTGCTATACCTATGCACGCGCACGTATGCCAGCAGCTGGAAAGCAGCGATATTGCCCCAAACAACAACAAAAAGCAAAGCACCCGCGAGCCAATGTAAACAGGTATCGAGAACCGATCACGCCTCCGATGACTATCTTTTTTATCTCTCTCTCAGCCTATCTCGCCTCGCACCGTTAAACGATACGCCAGCCGCTATCGACTCCTTATTGTTTATTTACTGGAAAGCTACGCGTCGCAGCGATGCCTACAAAATACCTACAAATGTTTTCATTTTCAATATTTCACGTAGAGCTCTGTGATTGTACTCTCCGAGTATATAATATTTTAATTGAATACACCATTGCCGGTGAAATAAATCTGCCTGTCCCGACTGTCGAGCTTCGGATCTGCCTGCGTGTGTGCAGTATAAGTGTACTACTCTACGTTTATAAACGGTACAGCCAAATAAAACAAACAAGTAACGAACATGCCGTACGAGAAATCCGAGTCACACGATTGCCTTTGATTGGCCTGCCATGTGCGAGCGAGCGAGCCAACGAAAGGAGCGATGATCTATATAACCGCATATATATACTATATGTACATCTCGCGCATTTCGTCCTTTTGTGACTTGTATATTCATGCGTCAGGCGATCGAGTTCGGGCACGTTCGCACAATATCGAGAGTAACGAGCTCCAACAGATCCAATTGCGTGTGAAATTTATACGAGTCGATTGAGATATCTTTCCATATGTTTTACATAAATGCATGCTTACAATGAAAAATTCTTTTCCATTTTACTTTCACATTTTTATTTTATTATGCATTCAATTTTTCTCCCTTTCGTCGCACTCTAAATGATGTTTGATGTTACGATGTATAAATATTGATATATTAAGTAACACCTATGTACGTATAAAATGACCTTATTGCATTTATGTGTGTATATATATAAGTATATAAAGTTATCAACAAAATTGGACTGACATCGTTTTGCACATTATTTCTTCTTTTTTTTTTATAGAAAAATTATCAAAACATTTGGCGAACGACAATATTATCAACGTCGAGGACATCTATTGGCAATAACTTGCGTCGAGTCGCTGCAGAGGTACTGCAGTTATTACTGCGTGAGACAGAGGATAATGTAGATTCGCACTAATATCTAACTTCTATCGTTAAAAATTTGATTATAAAAATTACCAAGTATAAAATTATTAACAATCAATTAAACTTTCATTTGGTTATTTTGTATATCAAAGACAAATAAACGTAAAATGTCGAATACAAAATGTTTAAAAATTAATCGTCGAGTGCACAATCTTGCACGTGTAAAGTACGTATAAAAAACATTATCACTTTTTTTAAGTCTTCATATTTATGCTTCATATTTTATAGCAATGGCGTTTAAGATAAATTCATTATTAATACTATTGTTATACTTTGAATATTCACATGAGAACGTATCAAGTAATACATAGAAGATTGGCTACGAAAATCCAATATTTTACGATTTTTTTGGCAAAGGAATTATCCCTATCGCATCACCGTCACTATTTTCGTTCAAGGTCAAGCCCATTTCCCTCATGGTTGCACTGTCAATTTGGCCGATTTTCACGCTTTTCCGAATGATTTCTTGGTTTTCTCTATTATTTTCCAAAAGATTTCGTATAGCTAGAGTTGTCCATTGAATTATCACTATAAAATAAGAACGAAAAATTGAACCTTATGAAATTTTTTCTTTTTTCGATATTTTATTATCATAAAATACTTACATGGGTTTCTGGCATCAAGATTGCAGCAATCGAGAAGTAGTGGAATGCCCTCATTTTCGCGGACCTGAAATATTAAAACTTGTATGTAATTTAAAATAGCAAAATAACTTTTTTTTATTCAACAGCTGACTCACGAGATTTTGATTTTTTTCATGCTGGTAAACCAAATTTCCAATTAGACGAATGAGACCAACTTTGAACCCATATGCAGGATGAGTTTTTATAGTTCGTGCACAAACGTGATCAGCCGATTCTGTTTTATCGTCTTTACAACAATCGTAGTTGTCCGCCAAGGATAGTTCGCTAAGTTTTTGTATTGGAGTGAAAAAATTATTCGGCTCTTTGCCGACCATTTGAATTGCTTTTAAAAGATCTGGAAATTAGAAAAACAATTGAAATAAGTTTTAATACTTAAATAATGCATTTGTTGAAAATGTACATACAGGTACTACTTATCAAAAGGCTTCTATCATCTCTTAATTGTATAGCCTCATTTCCATTAGGATTGGAGGTTAATATTCCCAAAATATCTAAAATTATGGATACTTCTGTTGGTTCTATGTTATTTAACTTGCCATCCTTTGTATTCAAAATGATGTCACATTTCCTTTTAAATTTGTCAGACAAATATTCCACAACATCTTTATGTAATCTAAACTTTTTTTCATTTCCTACTTTATGAACATTAGAGCTAACTTCTTGATAAATTATATCTAGTAAATGCAATTTCCCACCCTCATACTCTTCTTTTTTTTTCTTATTCTTGTCTTCATCCTTGTCTTTATTCTCATCCTTGTCCTTATCCTTATTTTTATCCTCTTCTATCTTATCGTATATATCTTTCAAATAGTATGATTTTTGAAGCATGTTTGATAATGTATCCCAAGCTATATAGACATCAGATATGGTTGATTTCATTAATTTTTTAGTAAGCTTTATCATATCCATAGAATCATGGAAAGACTTGTCAAACTTGTTTATCATATTATTGACAAAACAACATGATGCTTTTACAATCGGAATTTTTTCATTGACGACAAATTCTCTGAAAAACAGAAGTATAAGTTATTATTTGAAGTATTAGACAGAACAGAGTTTGAAAATTGAATAGCTTACATTACAGCATTTTTAAATTTCTCATCATTGAAATAGCTAGGTATAGCTGATTTGTCATTTCCATAAGACAAGTTAATGGCATATGCAAGAAAATTGCATAAAAATCTCAAGCCTACGCATAATAATTCCACTTGCTCTTCCACCAAAGATTTTTTTGACTCTAATTCTCCAAATTCACTAATAGTTTTGACAACCCAAATAATAACATGTTCATATGGAAAATATTCTTTATATGGATAAATACTATTTTCTTTGCTTCCTCCATTTTCAAGACCATTTTCTTTATTAACTGATGCCCATCCTGATGCTTCTTCATACAAGTTCTGATAAAAATTATTACTGTTTGTGGAACTTTTTATGTCATATTTCTCATCTTTGTAACCATTGAGACAAGAATTAGAAATACATTTGAGAAATATGATTTTTGCTTTCAAAGGAAGTTTGCTATCACTCTCATCTACAACTAATTCTGCAGCTTTGACGGTTTTGAGAAAATTATCCAAATCGCTGAAATGATAGATATGGGTTTTAACTTTCAGAGCTCATTTAAAAACATATGCTTAATTGAATTGACACATTACCTTGGAATTGTTTTGATGACGAAATCTGCAGGTTTAGCAAAAGCAGCTAAACTATGCCAATCCTGTTTCTCTATGCAGTCTAACCATTGTTGACACAAATCCATTGTTCTGTTTTTGCGTTGTACTCGCGTAAGATCTAAAAGTAAATTCACTATAAAAATATCTTGTAGCGTAAATTTTTCAACGTGGTAGAACTCGCGTATTAACCTGTTTGTAAAAATGATCCAGTGAAAACTAATCGACAAGCTCTTGGTGCATAATAATTAATGCACAGCGTGGGCTTATTACGCACAAAACGATGCAAATCAGTGATGTTAGAGGCAGGTACAAGACACGACCACGGCCGGTAGTTCCTTTCTCGTGAATCCTACTCCTGCAGCCTGCTTTACGCGATTTATATAGGTAAAATAGGGTGTACACACTTACAGTGCGTGCGCTTGTGTGTTTTTCCTTTACAAGGTTGAGTACATTTTGTAGCAATCACGCAGGCGCCATATCATTGCCGGCTCAAGAAAAACTGCAAGGCAGTTCGCAAAGACAAATCGCGCAGCGCTAGCCGTCGTGACTCTGCGTGTTTGTATCAAACACAGGATCGGCACGTTCATTTTTATCATCAATTGTTTGCCTCCTTTTGTTGCTAATCCAGCAAGGTAGGTTTACATTAATTAACAACTCATTTGAGACTGTACCGTTTTATTCAGATGAATCTTGTGCCTGTAAAAGGATCTCTTTTCAAATACTTTTGCACTGTCATTGTATGCTAACCTCGAATCTTACAGTTGTTTTGAATTTTCCACTTACCCAAAATATTTCAATTGCACGTCAAGTTTGGACACAAAATATTGTTCATTTCTTTTGTTAACAACAGAACTTGTTAGCTTGAGGCCGAAAGTATTATACGTTGCACTGTCAGTGATATTTAAAAATGAGCACCGTATAACCTGCATTTCGTTTAAATTTATAATTCAGGTAATGATATCGCGTTGAATTTTTGCAGATGTTCCTAACTCGCTCCGAGTACGATCGTGGTGTAAATACTTTTTCCCCGGAAGGGCGGCTTTTCCAAGTTGAATATGCCATTGAAGCTATCAAACTTGGCTGGACAGCCATTGGTATTTGCACATCTGAAGGTGTTATTTTGGCAGTTGAAAAACGCACAACTTCTTTGTTGATGGAGCCTACCATGGTAGAAAAAATTGTTGAAATCGATAAGCACATAGGATGTGTTTCATCGGGTCTCATGGCAGATTCAAGAACCTTGATTGATAGAGCTAGGATTGAATGCCAAAATCATTGGTTCACATATGATGAAAAAATGTCAGTTGAATCAGTAGCTCAAGCAGTATCTAATCTTGCTATACAATTTGGAGATAGTGATGATGACGGTAGTGCTATGTCCAGACCTTTTGGAGTTGCATTGTTATTTGCTGGAATTGATGAAAAAGGACCCCAATTGTTTCACTTGGATCCATCAGGTACTTTTGTACAATATGATGCTAAAGCTATTGGTTCTGGTAGTGAAGGTGCACAACAATCTCTTCAAGAAGTTTATCATAAGGTACTAAAAATGTTTTTAAAAATTTTTTAAAACAATATATTGCATAATTAATTAATTATTAATTAATAGCATCTAAATTTCACTACAAAAAAACTAGCATCTAATGATGCTTTTCAATGATCAAAATACTTTCCCTATTATATATTATATATAAATATCTATTCTTGATAAAAAGTATTTCTATTTGTTCAACAGTCAATGACTCTAAAAGAAGCAACAAAAGCAGCACTGAAGATTTTAAAACAAGTTATGGAGGAAAAATTGAATGACACAAACATTGAAGTTATGTCAATGACACCAGAGACCAAATTTCACATGTTCACAAAAGAAGAACTGCAAGAGGTGATTAAAGATATTGCATAAGTACCTAAAATTAATTAAAATCAATTTGTTCATACCAGCAATCAGGGAAAAAAACATGTCAACGGCAATCAACTTTTGCTAATCAATTTATTGTCAACATTTGGCAGTGTCAAGTATACATATTTTTCATATATGTTTTCTAGAGAAAAGTTTAAAACACTAATCATTGTAATTGAACTGGGATTATTTGATGTTGTTGTCAACGACATTAATTTTAATTATCAATTAAGAATCATGTATGCTCTAGACAAAAAATTATATCCAAGTTTTTTATTGTTCATCTTATTTTTTAGTTGTGGTTCTGACAATTTTTCCACCAAATTTAACATATTCCATTACTAACTTATTTCCATCAAACTTGATACAGGTACTTGCAAGTCTTCCAGAAACCAGAGAGGATTCATTAAGGTCAACTTCAAATATGACTCCATCCATCAGAACTTCGTTATCCATGCAAAGCCAATGAATTCCTTCAATCCTTCATCACCTTCCAGATCATAAGTTATTGCACTATCTTTTTTTCATTTCTTCTTATTTATGTTTTGCTATGTGTTAATTTCGTCATGTTCAAGTTTTATTTTAATATTATATAAATTTGCGCCTATTATTGATTCTAATCACAGTTTATAAAGTAATACTCAAATAAAAATTTAGAGTTAATAATTTTTATTTTCTAAACTTTCATACAAAATGAATTATTACAAACATTATAAAATTTAGTTTTTTTACACAAACTTCACATAAAAAATGTATGTGAAACATACTTAAATGTTTCTTAAGTCTTCATATCAGAAAAATCTAAAATTTAATGATTCTTAAATAGTTTACTTTAAAAAAATAATTATATTTACATTTTTTATGGCACTTTATAGAATTTCATTCTACATGTTTAAAGATCATCTATCCAACAATAAGTTTGACCTTAATTCAAGAATCTTCAAAAATAAAAATATTATTTATGTAACAAAAATAATACAAATCCTTATTGATTATATTATTCTATCGAGTCATGAATCAACAAAAATTAGATCGATGGCTCTATCAACAGAAAAATAAATCTATTAAATTTGTATTTGTTCAATTAAAACATCTTCAATGATTCAGTCTAAATCTCTTGCAGTAAAATAACTTAACACAAAGCAAATACCAGCTATCTCTGGTGCTAAATTTTCATAGTTTGAATCTAACTTTGTTTTAAGTGACTTGAACTTTGACATTTTTTTTATTATAACAGGTCTTTGTGATAATGAAAGTATATTTTGATTAGTTGTTTTGGGAAACAATCGTGTCACTTTAGTGCCAATCAATTTTTTTTTGTGCAATGAATAGTTTTCTTTGAAACATTGCGGCAAGCAATCATTTAATGTATCAAGTGATGGCCATAATTGTTGGTTCGGTGCCCAAGTTTTTACCAAAAGATCAATCACAGATAAAATAATTTTTTTTGTATCCATTTGGGTGCAATTAAAGTGAATAGACAAATCTGCATCTGGAATATTTCTTCTGATTTTCCAAAAAGTCAAAAACAATTTATTTTCATTTGAGATGGTTAAAATTTTCTTTGACTTATATTTTAATGTGTTAATTATTGGGGACACAGTCTGGAAAACTTCATTAAATAATAAATAATTATTCAATCCCGTAAAAGTTTGTACCATTGTGTTTGAAATTAAAGTAGAATTTTTAAATTGTTCTATACCCTTAAGGGAACTAATATTACTCTGCAAGGCAACTGTCAGCTCTTTGACATTTGATTTTTCTTTGGGTTGATCTGCAGAATCTATAACTATTTCTTGCACATCTAACATGGCTAATTCATTAATATGAGCAATTTCAGATTCGTTCCTTTTTAATCTCTTATACCTTGCCAAATGACGCTTATTGCGATATTTTAATGTTAAATCTTCTTCTTCATAGTAATAATTATGATCTTGAAGATACTTGGTTGGCAATACAACTCTGGTCTGCATCAATGGTTGCAGTATGTGTACTTTTTTAAATGCATTACCTTGATAAAAAAAAAATGAAAATTGAATTTAGACGATTAAAGTTGATGGGGGGAAAGAATAGAATTAAAAACGTACTCGCTCCTTTGGGATTAAAATATTTTGGTTGATAATGTGAGTCGCAAAGGCCTTGCCATTTTTGTAACTTAAAGTAAGCCATGTCCACCGACTCAAGCCATTTAATTTGAATGTTTGGATCGTGCTCAACACCATTTTTCACTTTGTATGCGCATCCCTTGACAGCACAACTCATTGTTAATTAAGCGATCGAAAAACGTGAAATTTTGGTAAGTTTCGGAGCCGGTCTAGCAGAAGACGAGTAGAAAATGCAAATACCGACTACACGCGGAATCGTGGATAAAGCGGCTCGACTGGTGGCGCCTCTAGGTGTGAAAAAACTTTAAACGTTTGAATTTTCGAAGCTCAAAAAAAGAGAGAATAGATCATTTCCACATTGGTCACTACTGTTCGCTGGTGATTTTCTGGGAGGCAAAATAAACAAGGTCTCTTTTTTACTTGACTCACAATACATGTACTTTGTTTGTTCACTTGAAACAAATCAGTCTAGTGGGTAGTATAAAAATGATCGATTATTGCTGAACTGCATTCTGAGATGTTACTCTTTTCGAATGTTTAGGTCCGATTCCTTGAGAGCTGAGCCCCCCATCTAATAACTATATGTCCGGAAAAGTAAAAAAAAATATACATGACTTTTGAGTAATATATTATGTAGGAGAGAAAAAAGCGTATGTATGCTGCGACGAGATTGCAACGGCGAGCTTGCGCAAGATTTAATATAATGTTTTGTTTTTCCCTTGCTTTGCATTTTAATAGCGAATTCGTAGGTGCTCGGCCGAAACGTTGCTTGTGATCTAGCTTTCACTCGGTCGTTTTATGAAGGCGCTTAATTTTAATGATTATCCACTTTATTTCCTGCACAAGCATGCATTTATGCGCACCGCACGTGTATGTATATTTGTTGAGACCGTCGGGCCATTGAAGAGATATCTTTTGAAGTTTTTTTTTCATAGAGAATTTCCGGTTGTGGGCGATCGGTGGCCGCAAGTTGCTCGAAAATGCTTCGGCGTGGCAGCTATAGCAACGGTATGGAGGACAAATTCGGTGGGAGCAGAGGAGAGGAAAAACGAAGAGCGAAAAGCAGCGCAGCGCGTCGATGCGAAACGACCTGCTATCGTCTCTTTCTCTCTCTCTCTCTCTCTCCTCATTGAATGACGTTAAGCCGTAAAAAGCGTCGAGCGAATCTGTCCACCCCCGCAGTCGTCTCTTTGTATAGACAGATCGAGGATGAAAAGCTCGGGCCGCATATATACAGTAGTAGTACGAGTATGGTGTATAGCGGCCGTATCCGAAATCGATAATTAATTTTCGCTTGAGAAAAGCTGCGGTGCGGAGTCGAGCGAGTGCGCCCGCGATATCATTGGATATTATTCCATTTGGCGGTAAGCGTTCAGTAGGATTCGCTCGCTTTCGACAGAGCCGATGCTGTCGCAGCCCCCGCTCGAATTCGCCGCTCGCTGACAGCCGATGATTGCGCTTAAAATGGGATTTCTCGCGAGCGCGAGAGAGACAGCTCCGCACTGCTGCCTAGCCAATACCTATACCTATTTAATACGTTATAGACGTGTGGAAGATTCGCTCGCCACCGAGGCTTTTTTTACCCCTTTTTACTCCCCAGAGGCTTCCCACTCCCTTCCTCGCTTCAATTCAAACAGATGCGGATGCGATATTATTAATCCCAGTCGATGAATTCAACTTAAACTTTCTTTTAAATGAGGCGACAAAAGAATCCAACTGAATACTTGTACAGCCAACAAAATGAAAAAGCAGCGGCCGACTCTTTTCCCGCCTTGCCTAACGAAACGTTAATTACCTATTAAAGTTTGTTTGTCTATTTTCTTCGATCGCTGCGACCTTCGACATCCAATCGTGAATCGATGGCTTTGCAAAATTGTTGCGGCATAAGGTGGTGATAAATTCGTCGAAAGTAGAGTTGGGTAATTTTCTCGCGGAGTAGAGGTCGGCGCAGCAGAAGCGAGGCATGCACCGTTGCCTACATAATGCTCGCGCTAATTGCTCGCCGCGACTGCGCCATCTTCGCCAATTCATCTCTCGAGGGAAAAATAATAATAAACATCCAAGTGGGCGAAATATCGAGCGATTCTGCGTAACGCAAAGTACAGCAAACAAAAAACTCGGTGAAAGCTGATGTGCGTACATATTTTCTCGCATTGCTGGCGCGTGCGATGCACCATATATCACATAACTCGAGTAATAATAGTTTGAATTTTCTAATAAATATGTAGCTGAAAGGAAAATGACGCATGGTTGCGCAACGGCTCGAGCCACTTGTAACATATTTGCGAGCTTTTGTTTTCTTTGGTTTTTTTTTTCGGCGCCGAGCAGTGAAAAAGATCGGGCTCTCTGGCCGTCTTTTGCATAACGAGTGAAAATATAAATGGAAAAATTATCGCCTGGCCCAATTTTGGCGGGCGTTGCGCAACGGCGAGCCCTTGAATTGGATAATAGGCTTCCAGTCACTGCGGAGCGAGATTAAAAGAGCCTCGCTGCAGACTTTGCCGAGAGCCATGGTGAAAAGAAGTGGAAATTAAATTGGGATCGAGAGGGCTCGGGCTGATGGCTGAGGTAACGGGCTAAGCGTGAATGGCGCTGCGTGCGCGGAGACGCCCATATCTCTCGCCATCGCAGCGACTGCCAAGGGGATGCGACGACGAAACGACGATGGCATCCCCTTTTATAAGATAGAGAGAGTTAGAGAGAGAGGAGGAAGGACTCTTGATAATTAACTGGGTAGCTGCAGCTTGGCTCGCCTTCCACACAGACTCGCAGCATATCTACTGCACATGTACAGAGCCGTAAGCTTTCTCACTCTCGAGTAGGCGAATCCCAAGGGTAGAGAGTCGAGCGAGCTATAACAAACGCTTCGACGTATATAGACTCGTGCTTCCCCCTTGGACCTCTTCGTATCAGTCAGCCGACACTCACCCGACGTTCAAGTTTCGCCTATATATAGCGATAATTGCCTGGCAGTTGCGCTTAATACCCGACGACGACGACGACGACGAATTTACCCTCTTCTCTCGTCGTGCCGTAGATATACGCGCGTATTATATAGCTCGCAAAGTGTGAATAGACTTAGATTCACGGAGAAAATTGCGAGCGGGCTAAAGGATCGATTTCTCCACTGCGAGCTCTCTCGCCCAGGAGACTCGACTAGCAAGCGTGTCTCGTAAGAGCGAGACAACGTTTTCTTTTTCTTCGCTCTCTCACTCGCAGCAAAAGATAAAAAAACCATAGAAACCGATGGAGAGAGCAATGCTCGGACTGCGGATCGATTGAAAATTCATTTCGGACAAATTACTTGTTACGAAAAGGATGATGGCTCGAGTTACGAAACAGAGCAATTGCAAAGTGCGTTTTCGTATGGTGGCTCGATCTTTGCAGCGAAAATTCGATTCGATGCGCGTATAACATATTACATGATTAGGCGCCATTCATTGTTATTTTAAGCTAAGCGAAATTCATAAGCGCCAAAACTTTAATTGAAAGTCGACCAAAGCACTTGTATAAAATCTTTTTCCAATTACACTCGGTTGCAGTATTATTTCGCTTATTTTTAATACTTTATTTCGAGACTTGTTTTCCATTAAATATTAAAGCCATTGATATTTTGTCTATACTTTCCAAAATAGTATCATTTGTTGTTCTTTTTTGTTTGCTTTATCGCATTTTTAATAATTGAAATAT